>JAQFYE010000471.1:0-35665 GCA_034694305.1 Protaphorura glebata
CCGGTATTACCGAAACTCTCAACACCGAAATACCGAAATACCGGTGTTGGCAAAACCTTTCGGTGTTGCAAGCCCTAGTGGGAAGGTAAGAGATATCGTATCCAGATTTTATAGACCTTTGTGATGGAAAATAATGCTCATGCTGTGCTTGGCTCTAGAATAATTTCATAACAAATTGCTCTCGTAACCAACTTTGTGCCGGATTTCAGATAAAGATAAATGACAAAAGGACATTGCAAAAACAAATGCGAAATGACGAAACTTTGGATACAAATACGAAACCAATTTTGTTAAGGTTTTTGTAGTACATCCCAAAATTGGTGCGTAGATTTTTGAAGTAAACATGTTGTTACAAAAAAGTTAACACAGTGAGTGTGTTTTCTAAGAATGCAGTAAAATATATCGATCAGTCCATAGAAGTAGATACAAATCGCAAGTGATACTTTAAATGGAGTCCCCGTTGGGAATAATTGATTTAGGATGTTGTGAGACACCCAGGAAGTTGTTCATCCGTGAGAAATCTCATCCCTGAGAAGTGGTGATTAGTTGGGCGGGCGTACGCTCAAATGACGCTTGAATTCGAGAGCCAGATGACTTATTGGATTCCTGCCAGGCTCACTAGTTCATGGAATTGATCTCAAACAAACTTGAACTAGTTCTCAGATAGCCAACAAAGGAATATCTAGTTAGTCCATTCAAGTGAAACCTAATGACCACTCGAAACTCCACACTCGTTCTGTTTTCTGTTTTGGGTCTTGTTATCCTTAGATACCATATCCGCCACTTTGTTCGTTAATTCAAATGTCTGGTTAAACATAGACCAGATAAGTAGCCAAAAAGGCTAAGGACACGTGTTCAACACGTATTTCCTTACCAGGTATCCTCTAAGTCCAAATTCGACAACTAATGAGTTGCAGATCAAAATAAAAGCTCACAGTTTCGTATCATACGGAATCTTAATATTCCAAGCAGAATTTTTTGTTGGTCCCTGGAACATTGGGATTGGGCGGAAAATAAACAAGGTCGAAAAGCGTAGGACGTCGTCCATTGTAAGCGATCGCTCGAATGCGTGTCAATTTAATTAAACACTGGCGCAGAGGCTGTCGTTCATGTATTACCCAAATATTTGACAAATTAACCTTTAGTCGAGTAAAAGAGTACATATGACGAAGCATGTTGAGTGGAAGCCTAATCGGTCGGACTGGTTTTCATTACAGCCTGAATTATAAACATTGTTTGCGGATGAATCAACCTGTTGCATTAATTAAGTCAGAGTGCAAATGAAATACACAAATATAGTAGGTTTCCACGTACAGACATGCACGTAGTTTAAAATTCACTATTCCTGATGTACAACTTTCGCGGAATGTGAATTATTTGCGACCACTATGTCGCCTAAGTTTCAGAACGAGCTGACAAGCCATTGGATGCAAGCTCGTAGAATTCTAGTACTTAAGTGTTGCCTATCACAAATCCAGAAAATGAAATTGAAATTATGAAATACAATTTGGATGAAAAAACTTGACAACTTAATTACGCGAGAAATTTTTTTGCAGAGATGATTGATGAGAACTCAGTTTTTATAATACCAGTTGAACTATATCTCAAAATGTGTCTAAAATAATGAAAAAAAATGACATCAGGGAATTTTTCAAGTTAATATATGTTTTCGTGAGAACACCATTTTTTTCTTTTCTTGTTTGCTATCTTCAATAACGTTACTCGGGCCTGAGCATAATAACTCACCAAATTCAAAGAATTCTCTACGAAGTAAACATTTTTAATTTTCTGTAACTCCTGTGGGCAGGGTAAAGGGTTCGACCAAATTGTTATTGATACAGACGTGGAACTACATTAGAATAGAAAAATATTGGCCATTCTCAAAAATAAATACGGAAGCGTTTCTGTTCTTAAAAACAAGTGTTTCACCGTTTCAAACCACACAATTTGAGTGTATTGACCTGATACCCGGAAGTAGAGCGCGAATATTTTCGGTAGACTAGGCAGTGCTCAGCCCAAAAACACGTCAAACAGCCAGGTCATGTAAGATCGGTGACAACAACAAAGAAACTGTTGTTGGATCGAACCATTTAGTAAGACTCGATTAATATTTTATAGCAAAATTGGTAATTTTATCAATGGATACGATACAAATTGACTAAAATCATCTTTCTCTCACACATAGGGCCGACATGGGAGGACCACCATTTCAATCATATGGGGACATTTCCGGCGGTCAAATTGACCTCCCAGTTCCGGTGTTAGCTGATTCTTCCTGCTACGTATTTATTTATGCCTTCTATGACGGAATTTTAAATATGAAAACATAAACGAACATAATATTTAACGATATCTTTATTTTCTTTCTTAGTCTGGTGTATGTTGGTCCATGATTCCACTAGCGATCTATTATGTCACTTGCGGGATACTAAGTTATGGTGTCCTTAACTCATCAAGGTGGAGAAAATTTCTGATTGGTCGATGTCATACTATGTCTTATGAACCACGTTCATTTAACCAAAATAATGAATTCAAATTTTCTTGTAATTTTTTATATTTTCTAACGAATAAATGTTTAGATTTATTGAAGAGTATTGGGCGAGTGTTTGCTAAATCATTATTCCTGATAATTAATAGTATAGCTGTCAATTCCACGAATGCTATCAAATCAGAAACTCATTTATAATTTTAGAATTTATGACAGAGTTTTCTGAATCGGATTAACTCGATCAAAGCATAAGCTTTACCCAGATTGAGCGAGAAAGTTTTGGCCAGAGATGTTGAATCCCGTGCATCCACCAATCTTACTTTAGAAATAATGCCACGTTTTGACATGGTATTTTCGGTCCGTCAGTCAGTGAGACTGTCGGGTCGACGGAGAAAACAAATTAATTCAACTCCAACAGTTCGTATGCGTGCCGTGTGTGTGGGAGTGTGAATATGAAATGCGTTCTCCAAGTAAATACACCCATAGCGTTTTCCACTAAATTTATACGTAACTCTACCCTCACATGCATTTTACATTGGCTCACTTTTGACTTTCTCTTGATTTGACGAGATGACACACACTACTTGGAACTCGGAACAAATTCCGAACAAGGAAACCATTTTTCATGAAAAAATGAAATTGTCTTAAAAACTAACACAAGTTTACGTCAAGTTCAAGTGTGTATGTCCGATTTCAGCTGAAATTTTCGGCTCCTTTCTCTTTATTTCATTTCCGTGCTCATAGGCAATTAAATGACTGATGATAATCATCGGAATATCAAAATCATAGTTACCCACACTCCGGCTTTCCAAAAATTTTGATTTTTTGATCGAATCATAATTTTGAAACGGGTTTTCTAATTGAAAAATAATTGACACTAAAAAGTAATAAAAATAATTCTCCATACAAGTGGCCGTTCTGGACACCAGTTCTGAGCATAGAGGATATTCATATAGGAAAACGTTTCCTTGTGAATCTTCGTCCAGGAGCCAAGTTGGCCAAGTTTTAGGGCTTTGAGAAAGTATTTATTTTGGTTCAGGTCTGACTGTCTCTCGATCTGTGTAAGGAACCCCGGGTTGATTTTATTTTCTCCCGTCTGACATATTTTCTCATATCTTTGCCGCAGCTGGCAGCCTACTATTGAGCTCCCTGCTTTCTCTCTTGGCTTTCACCTGACACATTGGTTTTTCTTCCCCTCAAATTATATATTAATTAATACGTGTCTTGTCTTATATGTCTAGAATGGTTATGTAGTAACCCAAAACACCCTGTCCTATGTGCTCTACCACAATGTCATCATAGGATTTCTCAGACGCGGAATAAAAATGTATTTCCAAATACACACACGACAATCACGAAAAAAGAATCAAGACCGTAATAATTTTGAAATAGTTCCACACTTACCTTTTTAGCGAGTTGAAGCTGGAACCGAGCGGCCCGGTTATTTGTAATGGCCAAGTAAGTCACGAATCCAAGGAGCGTCGAGTACAAACAAAATATAAGAGTTCCAATCAACATGACTTTTCTCCAATTCCTTCGCTGTTGCTGATTTTTAGACTTTCGGGATGAGAGGTCACGACTCTTACTTCTACTTTGACGGCGATTTCGACGAAAACAACAAAATAGGGAAGATCCACACCGTAGCAAACAATATCGTCTTCGAGTTCCACTGAATATTCTTAATTGACTCATGATTACAATCTCTCACCGCAATTCGTTCAGAGCACGTCCAAATTCGTATTTGTCGTAAATCATTCCACCACAAACCAACACCAACAATGTTTCTTCCATTTTGAATGACTCCAACGTTGTTTGTCTAATTACTGTAAGGTGTATTTGGAATGTAAGTCAATCAATCGGCATTTGAACATTTTTACCAAATCTCCTACGGGCACAGTTATACACATAATACAAAATGCGAACTATATACAGGAATGAATCAGACAATTTTCCTGCAATAGTGGAATTAACGATATTTTTTTGGAAGATTTCTGGCGTGCTTTCTCCATTTCGTGTAATAGTGCTATGGAGTACGTTGGAACTTTGTATTCCATACCCGGGAGTTCTATTAGACTCAGACACCGGGTTTTATTCGAACTTTTATGGTTAACAAAGTTGAGCTTGTGACTGTGACTCCTCGACTGACTTTCTCCGGAGTGAACCACATGGACTTTGTGTTGGTTCCCCAGATTCCGATTCCAGATGAAATAGAAGACAGACCATGAACCTGCGTGAGGGCTTTTTCTGTTTCTTCACTTTGTGTCCCAGTTTTCCACTTACACTTCATGATGAACAAGAAAGGTGTCCAATGCGTCCTGGTCCCGGCTTTTCAGTAAGGAATTTGGACATGCTCCTTTGAAATTCCAATTTAATTTACCCGGGTGGAACCTCTGGAATGCGTCTTGGAAGTTCATAAATAACAAAGGAGTGACTAAGGTGAGGAAGTGACAGAACCTCAGGGTAGAAGACAATCAGTGATTTATTGGAAACAAAGGAAGTGCATTTGGAAAGGCAATATTCAATTTTGGTCGTAATCGGATGGAATGTTTTTCAAGGATTCAACGTCGAGGGATCTAAACTCATAAATTCTAAAGTTTTACAGTAAATACAATATCCGTGGGGTTTTTATTTATTATATTAGTAGCCTGGGTCTAATTAAAGCCGGTATTGTAATATAAGTCGGGTTTTTCACCGGCTTTCTCCGTATATCCTAGTGGAGAAAGTGGTGAAGGCCTATTGAACCTCCTTGAATGAATAGAAGCCCGAGCTTTGCTATAACTAATAAGTAGGTGGGAAATGGGAATTGAAATAAATATACTTAGAACCGTAAGGCGTAAATTCTGATAAAAATGTAGCAAATATGCGATGTTATATGCTTGTAGGTGCTGCAGAGAGGATCTTCTGTGAAAAAAACTTTCCCAAGGAAGTTTGGAAACACAACTTTGCACTTTAAGATTATCGGAACAAAAAGTTAACGGAGACTTGGAAAGTAAGGTCAACGGATGCCCGGAATGACGAACATCTCTACTGTTCAAAAGTCAAGTATTTTGCAAAGTCAATTGAACAGGTTTCTTTTGATAGTGCATTTTGATGCATTTTGGATGGTCAAAAAGTTAAACTTTGACACACGGACCCAGTAGAATCAAGCACAGCTTTCAAGATTAGAAAGTTAAGAGAAATGTTTTATTAATGTCGAGGAATCGAAACGTGGCCAAACTCCGGATAGTTCTTAGTTCAACCTTATGTGTCACACGTAATTTAATCCCGTCTACTCAAAATCATGATATAGCACAAGTAATTCTGGGGTCAAGTTTATGAATTACAATTCAGAGCACGACAGCTCCTCTGGAACGTGAGGCGATTTTATGATGACTCCACTCCCGAGAACTTAAGGGCATTGGACTGGTTACATGAGAATGCCGGTCATGTTTATAATTTAATTTATACGACGGTATCAAAATTTTTGGATTTCCACGAATATCTTCTACGATATATTTAGGGTTGCAACCCAACGTTGTATTTCTCTTGTGCATACTCGTCGAGAGTCACGAACTCCAAATCGACCGGCGCGGGTCAAAGTCTGGAATTTGTTTGCCAATTTTTTTGGACCAAATTCAGGAGCTCAACTCTTCAAAAGTACATGGTACTTTATTATTGTACAACAATGAATGCAGCCGTCAAGTATAAATCAATCATGAAAATAAGGAGAAATGTAATTTATAAAAATCAGGGGGTTTGACGGGGATAGTTGATAAAAGATCTTCTTCTATGTTTGACAGCAGCAGAACGGACTTTCCGGTGGAACCATCTTTACAATTCTGACATTTTATGTTCCTATTTCTATTTTCTTGAACTTGTTAGGTTATAAGTTGTCAGAGACGTGGATTTTGATAGTTTAGCGTAGATCCTGGTTCAGAAATGAGTGAAAGGAACATGATGGTGAGAATCCAATCTCTTTCACTTTCAATCCTCAATGTACTCGCCCAAGATCCATCCAATAAGTTCGACCTTAAGTCTTAACGATCAAGATCTCAGAACCACCTGTCTATTTCACTTCCAACATTTCCCACAAAAATTATTTGATTGATCGTCTGAAGTGTACAGATGATCAGACTCTGAATACAAGGGAGATCCATGTCGCCTGATCTTTATATTTAATGTATTTTGACGTCATCTTCACAAATACTAAGAAACTTATACAGGAATTTCAGAAATGTCTGACACACAAACAGAGTGCTAAATAAATTGGTCGAATGTCTAAAAAATGTCTAAAATCAATTGGAATCAGATTAAATTTAATTCGTTTAAACTCTGCATGTTTGAGAAATGTACTTTAATCGATAGTCTAACGTATGAGCTAATAATGAGACGACGAACTTGAGCGATACATGTATACTGTTTATTTTTTCCTTTCGATCATTATATACTTTCACATCCCACAAACATGTTTTCATATTTTTAACATTCAAAAGTCATTAGGAAATATTAGCACAATGAGAATAAATATTTCCTTTGATTGAATGTCAGTGAAGAGATTGTTGTTCTTAATATTGGTCTCCGACCAAAACTTCTTCTGAATCAGTGCAGTCAGTATATTCAGACGAAGCAGTAGCTGGTTTTTCTTTGAGTTCGATCCCATCAAAGTCGACTTCAAAATCGAGTTCATCAAATGAACCTTGGACTTCAGTCTCATCAAAATTTCCTTCCAAATCAAGATCATCGAATGGGTCAATTTCATCAGAATTGTCATTTGGAGCAGTTCCCGGTGGAGTAATAATTGGAATGCAAATAACTTTCTTTGGACGCATTTGTAAGCCGAAGGCCTGAAGAATAATGAATGAATATTATTATCAAGTTAATTTTTAAAATTTAAAAAAATTTTGAAACTCGTGTCTCACCCCGAACAATCCTGATCCCTTTTTCATAGCCTCTGGCAATGGCAAATTCTGGAATCCCACAGGTTGCTCCTCTTCTTCAAAATATTTGATCATAACTTTCCCATTTGTTTTTCTCATTGAAATTTCAACGCCAAGTTCACGGAAACGAGTATTCAGAAATATGAGGGCTTCCTGAAGTTGGTACTCACTTCCACGCTGATGTGCAAACATGACTGACATGATTAAATCAGACATTCCAGAAGCTTTCAAGTACTGTTGGAGCTCCTCTTTGACCAAATACTGAGTCATGACCTCAACCTACAAGATTGAAAAATAATAATTAATCCTTTTTAATCAATGATTTATATGATTTATATGTTTTTGACATACGTATTGTTCTTTCATTGCGGCTACTGCCTTCTGCCGCATTCTATCCCTTTCCTGTTGTTCCTTCAATTCCAAAGCTTCCCATTCTCTCTGTCTTTCCAAATCTCGTTGAGCCTTCCATTCAGGAAAAGTTAGCGACTTTTCGCGGGGTTTGATCTTCTGAACACACCGTCGCTGTGGCTGCGGCTGTGATTGCGCAGGCGGATTCCATTGTGCCTTCTTATCCGCTGATTTCAACGGAGTTTTTGGTCGGTAACCATACCAACTGCGACGGGCCAATATCTCCGGATTCACTCTCACTTTTCGAAAAGAAATCGGTTCATCTTCTCCAGGAGATTCCCAGATCAAGTTCTCACGGATTTCTGTTATTTTCATAGTAAAATTTTGATTCATTAACAAAAGAATGTTACAGACATCAAGCAAGAATTTGTAGTGCGTTGGAATTTGCTAAATTTTTGATATGTTGCAGATGTCAACCTCCCGAACCACTTTTTTGAACGTCCCACACCGAAAAACGTCCAACTGTTTCACTGCTAGACTCGCAAATACCAAATACATACACCTTGTGATGTCACGGATTCCGAAGTGACAAAGTGTATTTGGCCCGTGTAGTTCTATGGATCAAACCGTTAGACTTTTCGGAGTGGAACCTTCACGAAAGTTGTTTACGAGGTACTTAATTTCATAGTATTTACCAGTGGCTGGTGTAGTCTTCGGTTCAACTTTCTTTGGAATCACAAGAGGTGGGAGTCTCACTGGTCTTTTTTTCGGAATAACTGGAAAGACAGTCTTCGGTTGTGCCCAATTCTGGAAAGACTGCGTGGGTTTCATGAAATTGAAGGTCGGAATAGGAGCACGTGGTTTTTCAATTCTTTTAGAAGGAGCCCAAGCTTTAGGTGTGTTCGGATACAATTGTTCCGTCATCTCTGGAGGAGGCAAGTTGGGGTAATGCATCCCTCTTTGTTGACTTTGGATTGGTTTCATGTCAATCCGTGGCAATTTGACATTTTCCGGAGGCTTCGGCTCTGAATCTTGAAAAGATATTCCAAGGCTCTTTGTCTTGATCGGCGGAAATTTCAATTGTGATGAGGTTTTCTCTCCGGAATCTTCGGGTTCTTGTCCACTCGCGGTATTCGCGGTAAGATTTCGCAAAAAATTCAATTTCTTCTGACCGCGGTCAAATCCATACTTCACTTGTCCTTCAGCCATATCCGCTTGTTTCTTGCTAAGGCTTCGGGTGCCAGCTACTGCAGCACGACTATTTTTGTTCTGATTCAGAAGTGGATTCGGCACGCTTTGTGACATCTCGATTTAATTTGAATCTGAATTTCTTCCGACGTATTTCACAATTATCAGGTACAAAATTTGTTCTGGTTCAGCATATTGACTGTTTGGGCATGGGCGTCGAGGCAATAAACAAATTATCAACAACCTACTTGGTTGGTCAACTTTGACCTGACAACGGTTCTAAAATAGGAAATATTCTAGAATTCACATAATTCGTGAGTTTGGTGAAAACTAACGGTTTAAAATATAATTATATACACAATTTTCCATGTACCTATTAATTCCGTGCATCGTAATAAGGTGTAGAATAATAGTTTCCTCCCGTTTTCGTTTTACCTTAGTTTTAATTAAATTAAAACAGACTACAACCGGTATCAGTGGTCAAATTAGGTATGGTAGGACTCCAGGACTGCACTTTAATGAATGCTTAGGGATAATTACTCAAGTTTGCAGTTAAATAAAATAAATTCGGCATAAACCCGTATCTGACGCTAGTCTAAGTCTAAATTATTGAAGCCTTGTTTTAGTACATCAAATATAAGTCCGAATGGATGAACATGTTGGACTTGGCGATGCGTTACACAATTACGATCAAACAGCCTCGACAACCACTTGTGTTGGAAAATTAAGAGTAAATTAGTTGGATATTGTTGGGATGTTATGGTGACAAAAGGTACCTATCGAAACACTTTATTGGAAGCATTGTGTGTTAAATACGGCGTTTTGAGTGATCCATGTGTCACTTGAGGTGAACCCACCGCAATTGTCCTCATGTCAGTCTCGACATACTTTTATCTTCTCGTCACGTCTTTTCTTTCCATCCACACTTTTCAATCGATTTTCTTTCTTTTATCACCCGAACAGACAATTTCTCCAGTCTCTTAACCAGCCAAGTAGAAAACAATTATCGGGGAAAAACTTAGCTCAAGGCAAGACGTTCCAATGCACCAAAGCTTTGCCTGTAAAAAGTCAACGTTCTATAATTACCGTAAATAAAGTCCTTGTGAGAAAGGACCACGACCGTACCAGATTTGGCCTCTTAAGGAATATTTAAGTGTATTTGGACGTCATTCAAGTGGTTTCTACTTCTTGCCATGCCATGTTTCAATGTACCTATGTAAAATTTGACCTGGAGAGGTCAAACTTGAGAACTTCTTCAGTGTAGTCTTTTGAATAATAAAATCCATTGTCTCAAATTTCATAACTAATAACGACCATTATTTTAATGTAGTAATGTATGTAATAATTTCTTGGAATTCTGTTCAAAATTTGGCAGATATTATTTGTAAAGATTCTGCAAAAGAGTTTTAATATGGACGTGCATTATTATTCTACTCCGTATGAAACCCTGGCATGCCATACAAAGTGCTTGAATGCCGCACCCACTTTTAATCAGGGATGAAAATGTCAAAAAATTCTTAACCCCATGCCACGAAGATGGGATTATCTTCCTAGGAAACAAAAATTGGGCATACTGGATAGGATGGGGTAATTAATGTACATGTAATGTATGCACTGGAGTTAGTTAATGCTGTTAAGTCAGCAATTGATAAACCTTGACATGGATATTCCTCCCTAAGCATTAAGCATCTCCCAGGACATTTTCTACCGATGACACTAACTTTAATAATAAATCTAATGTGTGTGTTTGTGTATTTGAATTTGAACCCACGTTGTATCTGTATGTACTGGTGCTTCAACGTGTGCAGAATTCTGGGGACGACACGTAAACTATGTACGTAAGTAGATCGTCCATTACGTAGGAAACCTAGAAACGTCTGGTGAACTTCAAACTGACTGGGACTGAGACCATGACACGACAGGACGCGTATTAGGTCCTCCAGATCTTTTCACATCCATAATTCCATTTTATTACCTACCCGCTTATAATTCTAACAAGGTAACAATCGCAGTCTCCACGGCCAGTTCATTTGAGCAATGTTGGGGAGGTGGATGTGGCGCAGTGTGATGAGCATCGGACATAATTCATGAGTACCCAGGTTCGACTCCTGCTCCGGCACTTTCTCATTCCATGTGTATGATACGTATAGTTGTATCTGGAATGTCAATTTTAAGTCTGATGGTACAAGGTATCAATATTTGTTGCTATATTTGACGTGGATCCCTCGGACTGACATGTGTAAGTCTACGAATCCACAGGTTGCCTAGCAGTGAGACTAAAATATCCGAAATTGAGTATCGCCATATAAATTTTCTACCCGCAGTTTACAATTTATATTCAAATTCAATTTTAAAATTTGCAATTCAAGAAAAATATTACCATGTAAAAATTATATATCTGGGTTAAATCGGCGACTCAAAACTTACCTTGTGACTCCGCCTTCTCTCCCATGCTTACCAAGTAATCTTTGCATTCTTTGCGAATGTTATTGTATTTCCAGATAATTTCAACGGATCCGTCCATCCATCCTCGTCATAGTTTCTCTTACAAACTCATCTGTAAATGGGAATAATAAACCAGCAAAAACGTCATCCTCTTCTTCATGTGCGTAAAAATTATTCCCAGCAATCGTGGTTTTATTTGACGTCTTTATTTTATTCTTCATGTCTCATCGTCACCGTCATGTCCTTTGGTTGGGTAGATTTTATTGTCAAAATAATCTGACGACCTGTCAAGAACCCCGGGTAGGGGGTGTGGTCAAAATTTCAACAACACCATGCCCCGTTCCGGCGTCAAAATTAGGATACAGCTCGATGATTTCAATTTTTTTTCCCCGTGCATTATTTTCATACTGAAGAAAATATTTTACTTCACAATTGCAGAAGTTGCAAAAAGGTAGAGTTGCAGACTGTCTGCAGGGTGGTTCCTAATTATTAACCACCGTAGGGTTTCAGAAATAAATTAGATATACATTTTGGAATATATTTACGATGGAATTCAGAAAATTGAACTATCAAAAGCCCAAAGCAATAATATATATATATATATATATATATATATATATTATAGTATATATATATTATATATATATATATACAGGCAATCCTAGCAGTACATCGGCGATATATTGTGAACCACCCTGTACGTACATCCTGGATATTATTTACTCACTCAGGTGAATGTTTTTAATGGAGAAGATAAACATGTCCAAATAAATTTTATCAAGCTCCGGGAATCTTATACTGTGTGAAGAGGACGCGACATTCAAGTCAGACCTGTCCAGGAATGTCCAGTCAGTCAGGTGACAAGAATGGTCACCTATCATTTGTCACTTAAGGTACACACGAGGAGGTTACTCCCTGGGTATGAGGTCACCTGTCATTAGTCATTCTCACTCCACGTAGACATGTAAAATAACAAAATGTATATTTTATGCATAAATGTACGTACGTACGTGGTAGGAAAATGCATTAGATTTAACTGCAAGCAAGTAAGGGAGACAGAATTCTTACCAGTCCTGTAATCATGTCATAAAATGCAACCACTAACCCGTAATGGTTGCGAAAATGTAAATATGAATACCAATGCATTTATTACAGTTAGGGTAATCATAATACGTAATCCTGGGTTATTACATCAATTTTCAAGTTCAAAATATTTAAGGCACTTTACAGGGTGGTTCACAAATCAAGTTAGTTTTGTGGAATCAAAATTCGAAGTGATTTCGCTCCTTAATTCATATTATGAAAGGAATGTTTGGTTGACCTAATTAGAAATGCTGATGCCGTATTATGATGTCACCTAGAAATGGATTTGTCTTGTAAATCATGTGCTCAGATGAATAATCTCTTGGCAAAAGTTGAAGTTTCTTAAGTCTGGGAAACAAAAACTTGACGCTGGGAAATAAATTACTCCAGAATCCAGATTGGACGCCTGACTAGAAGGAAGAGTAGTTTCTCGTAGTTTGACTCCAGAAATCATCTAACCGTCTCCCTAGATCGCGTAGTAGGCTCAGAGAAAGTTCCGCTAGAAGCAAAGTTTCACAACTGACGCCCGAAAATATCACTAAATATTATATATCTTTGTTTGTTTCTTTGTTAACGTGATATTCCAACGAGTTTAACTCTATTGCAGTAAAACCTGCCAGAACTTACGCCTGGATAAACAAACATCTGCCCTTAAAATTCCAAATTTTGTCAAAATGTAAATGCCAAGTACGAAGGTGACGGAGTATATGTACAATTGAGACGCAAATCTTCCCAATCCCAATTTTCTGGAGAGGTAGTCAGATTCTATTCAGGCAAAAGATATATTGAGTGAGGACTCCGACTCCGACCACTTTCGTCTTATACTGTTCAAACTTATAAACGGTATACGTAATTTGAGCATCCTTCCATATCTGTGATCATCAGAACTGTCAGAACTAATTCATAAATATTAATTTGAAGCAGTTTTTCCGGACATAAGGACTCGAAAAGTTGAGAACGTTTTGGTCCTGGTTGACAGTAGTGAGATTGTTAGATTGTTTGAGCGGAATATAGAGAAGGTAGGAGGACGTGTGAATTTATTTTTAGGCGTGAAGTCATTCCCAAACTAACAACTCGCCCCGTGTTTGACTTATTTCGATGCACTCTTCTAATTAGCTACACGCAAATCTGACAAAGACTTCGAAGAATGAACTGCGTGCTCCGACCATGCTCTTGCTCCTACGCCAAAAACAGTTTACTTCACAATGAAACTTCTTCACACGTAAAATTCTCTGTAAAAGGTTCAGGATGATTATGTGGTGGGTTCGATTCTCTGGGACGTTCCAGGAATTATTAATAATTCTCGAAATGGGATGAGTTTCCTTCCAAATACTAAGGGTACCTTCTCTAGGCCAGATGGAACGCAACCAAATCCGTATATCTATAAGTTTTCATGACTCAACGTTTCAAAATTGTCCAATTCTTCACTACGAGCTGTAAATTGACATTTTTGTGAATGTTTCAGTAGTGTTATGTCAGAAATATACCTCAAATATTCCAAAAAATATTTCGAGTGAGCTAAAATTTTAATCTGGCCTGGCATTCATTTGTTCGGAAAAATTGATACAACCTCTGGGGTACGTTTCAGAGTAGATCTTGTATTTTCATGACAAGTATTTCCCTTGATAGATTTGGTCGGATGAATAGAGGAGAATGCGTGTGCATAGTTTTTGGGTGTTGGTCGGTTTCTTCTTGTGTCATGTCTCCAAATAGTTTTTTTTAGTGCCAATGTCTACATTTGCATACCCAGGAGCAAGAGCAACATACATGACATAGCAGCATAATCGTTTGTTTGTTTGCTCCGAGCTATTTGTTCCATCACTCATTCCAGAGGCGGCAGTAGGGGAATTCCCTGGGTGATGAGATGATATGTAGTCATCAGGCCAAGTCAGAAGTCACCATAGTCACACTTATCTCATTCCTTCCATCGTGCCTTATCACTCAAATTCATTCCTAAATCCAATCATCCTAATTATACATCTTTCAAACATTTAAGATCAATTCTTTAAAGATATAATACCAAATTCTGGAAATTGTATACAATTATTCTAATCGTTTTTCACAATTCATCATCTACTACATCTTTTGTAGTCTGAGAGTCAAATTACTAAATTTCGTAATACGATGTTCGCAGCAGAAATGAATGGGTATCGTTTAATTACTGTAGAAATTTATTGTAGAACAGCTTTTTATGCTTCGAAAATTGTTAATTGTTTTAAAAATCTTTAGAAGGAAGAAATTGTTAATTTGGAGTATCAATTTTTTGTGATACACGGGTTTCCAAAACGCACTGAACTAATGATAAACGCCTGATTTTGAGTACGGTATTTACAGAAATACGACTGTCCTTCTGATGCTACAATGCGTTTTTTCAGAATGTTAAATTCTTTTATTTAATGCTCTACATAAAAGTCCAAAACACCCCAGGGGTTCCTTTACTTTGGAGTGGTCGTTCAAATTCGATAATTACGGTAACCCCCAAGTCGCAACAATTTGAAGTAATGTGGTTTGGAAGCGGTGGGATTGGATTAAGGAGGAGCGGCCTTATCCTGTATTACCATGTATTTAATTTAGTTGTTATTTATGTTGTTTATCAATCCTTTCCTGTCAAGGTAGCCGACGAGACTAGACAGACGACTAGGATATAATATGTATTTAATTGAAAAGCTTAAACTGGTCTTAATGCAAGAATCAAATTACGTCATGTGATGTGACCAGTCTCCAGTCGAGTCCTTGACCACCACACAAAGTTGTTATCGGGTGGAAATGTTCAAAATACTTGAAATGTAATGACGACGACGGCGACTGGAGCTAATTGGTGGAAATATTTGTTCAATAACCCGTCTAAACATTTATCAAATAACAGAACTATTTCTCCTGTCTGTCTGCATTAGAATTTACAGGTGAGGAGGTAGCTCAGATGTCGGAACTTGAACTTGGTCACTCACATGTCACTAATACTTTGTATGGCGACGACCGGTTTTTATGATCATTCATTATTCCAATCACATTGACTTAGGTTCAATCGTCATAACCAGACCTTACAAAATTATCAAGTGTTACTGGTCAAGTTGAGCTCTATTTCTATGTACAAATATTTGTTTTCTCATGTAATTTAAAGTGGACTTTGACATATGTGGAGAAGTTATTTCCGTATTGTAGTGTCGTAACCATTTTAGAATGAAATTAAAAGAATTCGATAGTTTGAACCGAACTCACCCTTTTTCTATCTGGATAAGATTAGGATATCTGGCGCCAGATTTGTTAGATAGAAATAGGCATTTTTTTATTTGGGCAGTCTTTCCAGAGTGAACTACTGTAAACAAGAGGACCTACTTCGTTTAATTCACCGGGTTTGATGAATTTATGACGAAAAACACAAAAGGATACGACCTACACCTTTTATGGAAAAATGAACTCTTTGGAATACGCTGAATTGTTTTTACATTGTAGTACTTGGCATCCTGAACAACTTTTGTGAAGGTCTTACCCCCAAAAGTCTAACCGTTTGGCCGCTAGAAATACACAGTTTGGCTTGTTTGATGACGTACATTGACTTTCACTTTGACTTTCACTGTACGTCATCGCACATTCCCAACAGTGTATTTCTAGCGGCCAAATGGTTAGACTTTTGGGGTAGGACCTTAACAAAAGTTGTTCAGGATGCCAAGGACTACATCGTATAAAAAATCCAACGATTTCCAACGGCGTACATTATTCCATGAGGTGTATGCGGTATCCTTTGTCCATATTATCAAAAAATTTCGTTGATGTTTTTAAACAACTTTTTAAATTCTGTATTTGCAGACTACGACTGATCCTGAGTTCTCCAAAATATGAAATATAACCGGTTTGTATTTTCCATGAATTTGTGGATAAACTGTTGGAATGTTGTTTATGTTATCACATTGCTTAGTCACAGTACGGCACATCGCGCATCGGTGACAAGTCAAGCTTTTTAAATCTACAAATTGAAAAAAAAATTACCTTAGAGGTATGGGAGGGAATGTAAATTGCAAATTGTTAAGATTGATTTGCATGTACAAATAAGATTTAAGCCGGCCGGGAAATCCATGTTCATGTCGTCAACTTGGTCCACGCGAAGGACCATGTCATATTTATTACGTTGATTGAACATGAAGGTTGGTTAAGTTTGTTCACTTTTCTTCAATCCCATCGTCTCACTTCACTCACCGACAATAATGAAGAGTCATTGTTGTGTGCACATTATCAGAAAATGTATAGAGTCAAATTCAAGTAGTCTTCCCGTGAATGCATGATGACATTAAAAAACACTTGAATACGGGCAAAAGTCCCACCGACTAGTCGTAAAATTCTTCAGCCACGTGGGAAATTCACCTCGTACTCAGTGCTCCACAATTTTCACCAATATCCACGAATTCTTCGATTTTCTGATCACAATTCTTCAAAATTTCCAAAGTGTTCCAAAGTGTTCAAAGTTTTTATATATTAAAATTCCATTCCAATTTACACTATAGGTTCTCGGTGACCCAAGTGTTCGGTTTGAGGTCAGTTGTCAAAAATTATTTCCGAAATGTCGTCATATTATTATTTGAAATTGTTGTTGCTGAATGGTTTGAACAAAAAATACTGTACGAAATTTTTGTACAGTACCGTCATAGGGACATAAAACAAGATATTCATCAGAGTAGACGACGACGCCCTCAAGATTGCGGATTTTTGCACATGCATCAAAAACACGACGACGAAGATGTTTATTCTTGTTGTACATATTTTCCCATTCCATTGCTCAATAATTGATTCACTGACTCACTTCATTAAAAAAATCCAAAGCGTAGTTTGCAGATTGTAGTTTAGTTTGTAGTTTAATTTATTTAGGCTCAAAGTCAAAGTCAAGTGGAGCATGTCGTGAATCCGCATCTTTTTTTTTCTTTCATATTACTGCTGATACGTTCTCCATATCCTTTTGGCCACACATTTCGTTTTCTTATCGTATCTTGTACAAGGCACAAGGAAAATTCTTCAACCTCTTCTTGTCTTCCACGTTTTTATGTTCAGAGAAAGATTTTTCACTTTGTTTTTCGCGTCGCGTCGGTGCCAGGAAATGAATTTATCCTTAGTCTTTAGAACAAATCAACACTGATCGACAATTCTTTCTCAGACGGTTTACTTTCAAAATTGAATTATGCAAACTTGCAAGGTATAAAAGACCATTAAAAATAGATCTCTATGAATCACACTATTAATGATCTTCGAAATGATAGTTTTTGGATTACCGAATAATTTTTCGGCGCCAACGATGTCTGGCATGAAGTAATAAAAGTCAAAACTTTCAGATTAGTCAAATGAAGTGTCCAAGTCGTGAATATTTATGCACTGGTCAGTAAAAATCATTTCTTATTCCTAATCACTAGTCATAACATTAGGCGTCATGTCGATAATATTTTAGTTTCGCGAATTTCCGGCTATTAAGTGAAACTTATGTGCCTTGCGTGTGAAATGTGAATGCATTTTAAAATAAGCGTATTGATTGAAAAAAATGAAAGAATTAATTCATATCTATTAAAACTGGCGTTTTTCTGATTGATGGCGCCACTTCGTACTAAAAATGACCAGATAAATTTGTTCAAATGAATGCTGCATTTTGGATAAGAGAATATTGACCTTTGACTGTAGATATTGGGAGGGTCAATGACTTTCGTTATATTTATCTTGAATAGAATGAAATCAATTATTATTTATTAGCGTGAATCCACACACATTATGTCATTGACAGAGTCTACTTGAGTCATTAATTTTCCCTGAGAGTGATTAAAACATCTCGATGGAATAAGATGACACAGCTTATCAATGTGTTCTAAAAGAATCCTTTTTGCATACTAATTCATTAATATTCTCTTTCTCAGAATGATTTGATTGGATGGAATCATCAATAAATTTTAGTCCCAGCTCACTTCCTCCTCTTCTCATATTAAACATGGTTGGATGGCTAATTTCGTAGAAATTTTGTCCTTGGTTCATATTAAAATATCAAAATTATTGGTGATTAAACTGGATTCGACCGAATTAGTGCAGTGACTAATCTTAGTATATATATGATTGGCCGAAATTCTAGCAGTTTCAAGGTTCTAACTATTTTAACCTCTTTCTATAAACGTTACTAACAAAAACGAGATGTACATTTTGCAGCAAATTCAGTAATTGTGTGATTTTAGGAGACTTTTGTCGTCTTCCCTACAGGAATTCTGAAAACATGGATATATGTCCAGTATATAAATTTTGTCCATCAAACTTCATGGACGGCTAAATGGCGCATATGCTAAAAGATGCTCAATTCTACATCAAATTGTATATCTTGCTCTTTTGAGAATACACCCAACTACCAGTGGACAGAAGCACCTGTCAATAATGATGAATCACCCTGTACAACAATTTTTGACAAATGCACGGGAAAACCCAATTGATTTTGCGAATTTGAGCCTAGCAAGTGGTACGTGATTAAGAACCACCCTGTATACAATATTATACTCAGATTCAAATCTTATAAACAATCTGAGAATCACATCGGCAAAGGCAAAGGGAAGGAAAACTACTGACAAAATTCTTACCAAAATAAGGCACAAAATTTCTTACCAAAGGGCTGGTTTTGAGAGCGGCGTTTGTTTTATATTGAAATCACACATGTGCGTAAGAAATCCCGTCATCTTACAAGATGAACAACACTTGCAAATATTGTTGTATTCATTTAAATTCGGAGTAGTGATGATTTGATCTCTTTTAAAGTGAACAGTTCCAACAGCATGTCAACTTGATGTGTCATTACAACATGTATTCAAGACTGAAATTCTTCCTTCCCGTCAGAGATGTGTTGTTCTCAGCTCACATTAAATCAGTCACGGAACTTGGCAATGGAATCAGAAACGCACTCTTTTTAAGGTTCAACCATTAATTACGCACAGTTTAGTCCACATTTAACCCCAAGCTAATGTTTTTCAAAGAATTTCTTGAAAGAGTTAAACCCTGGTTCCCAATTAGGCCCTTAAAATTTTCCGACACAAAACTTAGTAACACACCGGTTTTTTACGACGCGTTCGCACATTACATGGACGAACCCATCTTGGAACAATTCACAATCACTTAAAACGTTCCACTTTCTTCGAAAACTTAAGAAATTGTCACATCGAAACTCCCGAGCTGATTTTACAATATTTTTTCAAAAATTACGAATTACGAACCTATTAAACTTGCAAAATGAGATATTTTATAAATTTTCGATAAAAATCATTTCTCAATTGCGTCACTTTGTAGAAATGTGTGTATTCTGGACGAATTATTCATAAAGATGGCTGATTACGCGGGGACGCATCAATCACAAATTTATTGGACATTTCAGTGTCAAAACTGTTCCACCAGAGGCTTTCTAATCGCACCGGTCATCAGCATCTCAGAAAAATCTAAGGTGCATTCACACTGAATGGAATTCTTAGATTAAAAAGTGACTTTATTTGGAATATCTTTAAACTACGGATAAAAAGAAAGAAATCTCTGAACTGATTTTGGTTGACATGAAAGTTAAATGTATTTAAAAAAACGTTGAATTTTTAAAACAAAACAATGAATTGAATGAGTGTTCTTGTGTTCAGTGAAAGATGTGGAATAAGTTGAATAAGAAGTGAGTTCAGGATGTGTATGTTGGTTCGTAGTTCGTATCGTAGTAGTTGGCGTGAAGGGAGTAGTAATGAGTAAGGAGGAGATTGAGAGAATGAATGAATGAATGAAAATCATTTTTTGAGATGAATGAAAATTCTCTTAAGCTCAGATAGAGATACGGAAAGATCCTTAAATCCTTCCCTGTACGTAGACACTGATGAACTGACTGACTGATTTTTATTAGTCACACGAATCAAACGCAAATCTTCTTTTGCAGATGCAAAAAAAATGTACATGCATGAGTCTAAGTCAAAGTCCAACAAGGTAACGACTTCTAACGAAAAACACGGCGCAATTGACTCAAAAACAAACTAGAGAATTTCAAACTGTCATCAATAAAAAAGTATGACAGATTTGTCAACAATTAAAATTTTCTATTTACTCAGATACCATTTCCATAGAGGCCTCTGAACGAATAAATGCATTTATAGGCCACTTTGGAGTGGTCTCGTGTTCTTGCCATGTGCTCTAGTACTTAGGGCTGGAGAGGTCAAACTTTGGAATTTCTCAATGAAGCGCTTTGAATCACAAAATTCAACATCTCAGATTTAATTGCAAAAAGCACCATTATTTTAGTTCGGCCAATCCAGGTCATAGCAGCTTTGTCAAATTCCTTCATTCCGGATTATCCGGATTCCCAAGACATATATGAATTGGCTTAATTGAATTTGAATTCAAACCATCTATGCAAACAATTTTCCCCAAATATGCCAAGGTGAACGCTGAAAATAATCATTTAAATCGCAAAATAATTAAATTTACTATAAATCAAACTCGGCAGGGAAACAAAAATTCTTTCTACTTATAAGAATGTCCCTAAATCGAACAATTACAAAGAGAAGTAAAATACTTGGCACAAAATACGTACATTTCAGATGCACTTGTGCATACAAAAGTATTATTTTTCCTCAAACACCATTGCAAATCTAAATTGGTAAATATAGATGCATTTATCCTAAAAAATTAGTTTAAAGTTGAACTGGATTTTATGGAAATCACCCACAAATGATTAGATTTAAGGACTCGAAATTGGAAGGTTCAGCGCAGTGAGTGTAGGGCTTAAATTCTTCCAATCCCTTGTTTCTAGGTCTGCGTGCCAAGAATTGATAATGTTGATAAAGCTCGAATTTGAAATGAATGTCTAAATGACTATAACAATAACTTTAACTTAAGTATGTAACAGCACAAATTAGATAAGTTCGACCTATGGAGGTCTGAAAAAATACTGGAGGTGTTACAAGGCTTAGATTTTGTTTGATTTATAGCTAAACACTTATTATTTTTGACAAGAACAGCTGACATTACATACTAATTTTGAATGTTTTAGGATGCCATCTGAGTGTTACATGTAAAAGAGATACCTCGTGAGTCTAAGTCTGAACTAAGGTTGAGCGTTGGTTGGGAACAGAACAACTGCCTAAAAAGTAATAAAGGAAGAAGATGTAAAGAGACTTTGTAGTTTGGAGGAGTAAAGTCGCCTTAGCATGCACATTATGATTTGTATGAAAATGCATTGCATTCGCAATAAAGTTGCAGCACGGCAATGAGAAAGACGAGGCAGGTATTGGCTTCTAGGACGAGAGATTTGGGTTATATCCGCAATGAATTCCACCCTTAATAAATGTGCAAAAAAACTTGGATCCGGTCCTTCCCACCAACAACATTCACATTCACAGGAATGTGCCATGCCGGCCGACTACCTATTTTTTAACTAAAGCTCACAAGAAGTCAATTAAACAAAATAAATCATCTCAATCCTGGCCTGACAGGTAGGCTCTGGTAGGTGAGAGGTTGATGAACAATGTGAATATCATAAATCACCATCTGCCAGGTCAGGTCAATCTTCTATATTTTTTTTTAGAAATATGCACAAATCTATTGTCTGCCTCTAAGTTCTATACGAGGATATCACACTCTGACGTCATGATTTGAAATCTCGCAAAATCTCGAGGAGGCCATAGTTACCATTTCTTAGAAACTAAGCCAAGAGGCCGGGTTTTGAATTAAGGTACTAGAATTCCAAAATTAACGTCTACCTAATGCCAGTCCATCCTGGCATAGTGGTAACATCCATCACTTTGTTTGCCTGTGTACAGGGTTCAATTCCCTCCGGTATGCATTTTCTGGTGGATACTTTAAAGAGAATTTTCTCCATTGAAGAAATCCTATAATCCCTTCCTAAGGCCAAATGAATGCAACTCAAACCGTAAGAGATGAGACCCGGGTGTTGGGAATTATGATTATGTCAACGAATTATGTCATCGGAATTAAAGAACCTGGAGACGGGGATTTCCTCTTTTTTTGGCAAGACAATGGTCAACAAAAGTGTCATTTATTCTTATAGCCCATGATCTCATGAGAGATTAGTGACCAGACAATTTTTTTCCCCTTGGAAACCAAGTGTTGTTTGCAGTGAAATGGTCAACTGATTAAAGTGGTCGCCATGAAGATGAGGTTAAATTCCCACAGGTGAGACTAAAATATCTCATATCTCATCTCTCAATGTTCGTCAGTACCATCATAATATGTTTTTGTTGCACTTATCCCATTATCTGCCGCCCTCCATGAATTACTGCTACACTGAATGCATGTACAGGGTGGTTCATAACTTTCATCCATCATATCCCCTAATAACCCCACTAGATAGATATGGTCTATCTTTTTTCTGGTAACCTCCACATTTTGGGTTATTAACCACCCTCTAAGTATGAATAATAATTTGAGTAAGTATGGATGAGCGTCAATAAAGTTTAATATGCCCTTACTTTAGCAAATAACTTTATCGTTTTTTTTTTATCCTATTCCCGAGACCCCAACATTTGCACACATGGCAAATAATGACGAGAGTCGGAGTCTGATCATCATGGAAGGCAGGAAGTACTGAGGACGCATATTTTTTTATGTATTATTGAATCCCATTAACATTTATTAACCGTGCGAATAAATACAGAAGTGGGTCTTTCCCACAAACAAATAAAAAAAAATTGTTTGATTAATCACACAATCAAATGATCCGTCTGTGGCGGTGGCGAGCCCAAAAATTAGCCTTTTAATTTATACCTGCCAAAACGGCACAGGCATAGGATATTTTTTGAGAATATTAGACGCTTACATTTCTTGCCTGGGAAAAGGAGAAAAAACTGCATGCAGTGTGTCTCATTTGTTAATATGTATTTATTGGAATCTAGGTTAAACATATAAGAAATTGGACTTTGCTTCGATACAAAATTCTATTTACCAACTGCGTAGCCACACTCATTCTATATCGCCATTTTAATCTAGTATTTTTTTTTCCTAACGAGGGATATTCTCCAACCGTAACTTTCGTCTTGACTCGTAAGATTTGGTTAGATTGCCAATTAATCGTAGCATAATAGTAGTATTGACATTCCCATACTATTCACCGAATTGAGGGCTCGATCCATCCGGAAATCTATTACTTTGCTCTAATTATTGTGTGTACGTACATCTTGACTGAATCCCTCGTAAGAGTTCATTTGTTTTGACGTCTGGAAAACACGCAAGGCTAGTCAGGGTATGAAATGCTGGTTGAAACTAGTGAAAGATATTGAGGGGACTAGAATGACCTAAATTTAATGATGTAATAATAATGTCCAACGACCCGCTCTCCTTGTTACGGAAACCCAATCGGACTAAATTATTACAGCTGGTCAGAATTATAAATTAAATGGGATCATTAAATAGTTTATAGTTTAGTACGTAAGGTTAGTACTATTACATTCATTCCAGACTAGTCATCCTCGTGTGCGGGACCAGCAGATGTATCATTATGAATGATGACATATTCTACTCCAGTCCTAGTCCTAATGTAATGGAATATGTCACATTCCTATTATTAGTTCGTTTTATCAATATCCTTCTTATATGTGGGTATGAAACGTAATTTATTCAATAACTCGTAGATGAGGAACTAAAGCTATCAAATACAGGAATGCCAGAGAAGTCCATTGGGGGCTTTGCTAAACTCATCCTATAATTCAATTACAATCAAAGATTTATAGAATTCTGCAAGGATACGAGCACAATCTTATGCTTTACAAAGGTTTAACAATTTAAGCGTCCAATGCCCTGGTTTAATTTCGACCTCTGATCAAATCTTCGAATTTCATAAAACATTCCATGCCGTTGACCAATAAGACGAAAATTTTGTCTTCCAGTCTGATTAGAAAAGACTGTGAACGAAAGAAATCCATATGACTTTACAAAATGGCGCCGAAAATACTCTAACAATTTGCTAAAGTCTATTTTGAACTTGTCTTTCAATAGGAAACACCTTTTGTCAGAAATTATTAGGACTGGACCCAAATTTTGACTGCCGAGTATGTTTTCCGCAGTGCCAATTAATAACTTGAAATGTCTAATCATGTAGTCTGCAAATACTTCCTGATAATCCGGGATACCAAAACAATCGCTAATACATATATCATTTTTCACTAGATTTCTTGTTAAAACTTCCAATTCCCGTACATTCATTCAATTTTTGGTTACACACTTCGTTATATGTAAGTGAGATAATAGCTAACTCGGTTGCGACAAGTTCGACGTAACAGAAGTATGGAGTACTACAAATAAATTTGTATTACCTACCTTATCTGAGTCCAAGAAATTTGTTAATTTGGTGAGAAATAATGAATGATGTGTGATGACTTTAACTTTCTTTGGAGTGTATATCTGAAGTGCTGATCAGTCACTGTCAATTGTAACTGTAAATGTAATTGTAGTCTATTAACTAATGGAGAAGGAGTGTATTGAGTGAACAAGTTGTACTGTCTGATGATGGGTCGGTTCTAATGAATGAAACCTGAGTCTGAGTCTGAGTCTAAACCGGCACATAGAGCCACAGACGGTCAGAAACGGATGTAATAAAATATTATAGAGAATGATCCGCAGTCACACTTTATTTTCCCAGTCCAATGTTTAGTTCAAATTTGGTTAGGATGAATGAATGAAGGAGCCAAAGGCAGGGATATTATCACAAAACTAACGAACTCATCCTTTACCTGTGACTCACAAGGAAACTATTTCTCATGAAAAATACATATAGTTCAACTTTCAAGACTCTATGTTGTATGGCGGACATATTGAGCAAAAAAAATAAAAATTATCGGCGCAAATTGGATTTTTAACCTAAGTTTTGAAACTGTCCAGAATATGTTGGCGGACCCTCTGTATTGTTTAGTTTTTAGGCAGTCCGTATTCGTAAATCAATCCGTTATCATTTTACTATGTGGAGAGTTCGATTCCTTCTCAAAGACAATTTATGTCGCTTACTGTAAAGAGGTTTTTCAACACTGGGGCTCATCCTACTACTATGGGTACCTACGCTAGGCCAAATTGAAAGCAAGCCAACACTTCCGTCTTGGCCATACCTGGGAACACTAGGATTATTTAAACTGGACATTTTACCTATCCGAAGGTGTGTAATGAGAATTAAGATATCACACATTCTGAGCCAAATGAAGGGTTATCGTCTACTTCTACGAGCGAGAAAGCCCACAACCCTGATATTTTGACATGAAAAGTGGTTTCCTTGTCTATAATATGTGATCTCGTTTTTGTGGTGAGGGAAATGCAATGGAGAATAAATATGATATGATATGATATCATCATCTCAACATATGCATTGCAATGTAATGCAACAGCCAGTGACTGACTGACACTGTAGACCCACACCGTATTAAGTGTTTATCTGTGCAACCCATCCAGTGCAAGGCAAGGCACGCGGTATCATCATTAAATGGGTGAATCATTCAATCATTTCGTCGAAAAAAATAATGGACTCTTCAAGGTAGACATGGCGTAGATGATGCATTAACTAACAATACCCTGACTTTGTCACACTCTGAATCTTATTTACAACAATTAATAGGTACTGTTCTAAACCTCGCAGTTAGAGGAGAAAAAATCCAAGGAATTCATAGAAAGCCATCGAAACGTTTACAGAAGTTGATACAACGTTCCAGAATTGCTTCTCGGAAACAATTGGACTTTGCTCTGAAAGTTTGGACCAGACCATCATTATATGAAGAGATTCTCAGTGATAGAGGTGTTCAATTGACTTCGTCAGTCTAATGCCTCGTTGCACTTGGTTTTTGGCCAACTGATATGATTTGATAATTATCAGATCACTGATAACTAGCAAACAATCTTATAAAAAATCCGGTCACGTGAATCGGTCTGTTATTGGTCAGATAAAATGTTAATCCATTTGAATTGACTGATAGTTATTACATCGGTTATTTTTGTAAATTAACTTATATGATCTGATAACTGATCTTGATAACGACTCTATGGATTACAAAGGATTTTCTGAGAATGCAATGGTTCTAAAGAAGCAGAAACAACTACAGTCAAATTCATATTCTTTTATTTTTAATTTTAGGTGTCATTTGAACCAACAACTCAAAAGAATGCACGTCTCAACCTCAAAATTCATAGGCGACCGCTTGCATACCATTAAAACTATTTTACATTCTGAACGCGGAATAAAGTTTTCCAGAAAACGTATATTTTGTTTGAATCCGAGTTCATAATCAAGTTGCACGTATGTTACATCCTAATTTTAACAAAATATTTTTTCTAACAAAAACTTTAATGTAAAAACGAAGTTTGCTCCATTTAAGTGTCACTCAGCGTGGCCAATCTATTCAAAAATTTGCGCCCAGAATTTGATGTTTTTAAGGATAAAATGTCGGAGTCTATTGAAATATGACATGGCGCACGTTGTGTTTAAGGTCGAGCAAGTGCACGGGAGAGTAATTTAAAATTCTATATAACGATATGAGTTCTTTGACTTGAGCGGTCCTGGTTCTGCGTCAAATGGTGCTTGGAAATTCTGTGAATTATTTTCGACTGATTTAATAGCGGAATAAGATACTGTGAAGTTTGATTCTTAGTGCCGTTTGCATTTCGCAACAAGTTTTCCAGGAAGTTAAAGTTTAGGCAACTTCACATTACGGTCCGGCTTTGATGACACATTTTTACGAATAAATAGTTCATCTGATTCATTTCTAAGAAGTTAACGTTAAAGACCTGTAATACTGAACTATAAAATATTAATGTTTCGCAAGGCAGGGCATCGAGAATACCGAATGACGGTTTCGGAACGATGAATTGAATGAGATTATTAGTTAACTCTAATTTAACTTAATACTCGGGGCAAAATACAAAACATATTTTGGTAATTTCTATAAGAAATGCTCTGTTCTAACTTAATGACAGAAAATCCTAGGATGCCATAATTAACATAGTCTGTGTAGCTTGATTGTACATTACAATCCTATGCTGGCTCTGGGTTGTTTGAGCTATACTTGTAAATATTAATATCTTACAGTGTATCTCTACATCTCTAATAAGACAAACAGTTTCCATATCTGGTATGTCTGAATGCACGGGGGTAGCACTCTAAAGAAAAAACAAACAAACAAACGGTCCTCGGCCAATATTCACAAAGTAAGCGTAATACACTAAATTCTGAAGAATCAAAGTTAGAAGTTAGGTTAGTATTAAAACGTACATTCGTAGTCTCGACGATTGTCTAACACCCCGGACACAACTACCAAATGTCTGATTTGATCTGAGATGTTTCTTCAAATTCCTCTTTAGCCACTCATTCTTTCTACATACTTCACATAATTATATATATTGACAATATAAATTCATTACACATCAATCAAAATTGTTTCATCTTTCTATACAAGACACATAATACGATTCCTAATAAATTATAATTATAATTTTATTTCTATGGTCCGAATTTCCGACACCGGCTATAAATCAATATGACATAAGTTTTTACATTGTGTACGCAATGTTTGTAATGACCTTAATTGGAAAAAAAATACGAATAAATAAAATATGAACGGGCATAAATTGTTGCAAAACATTGACGGTTTTCCTTAAACTTTCGAAGGGACTCTACAGGAAACATTAATATTCTCGTAACTATGAGCAAACGCTAGAAGAATTCTCGCGCGTACTTCCTTGTGTTGTTTGAAACACTTCAAACAACACAGAATGCAATAGCTATAGTAATGCATACAACTTATTAGATTATTTGTGCCATTTTTGCACGCACAGTAAATTGAAATTGCTAATGGACTTACAGATACTTAGGTTTGGGTGGTGGGAAGAAAAGTGGGATTCTCGCTCCGATAAAAACAAGTCGTTTGTTAATGAGAGACAATTTGATTGTTTGTTAACCCTAATGAGTTTACTTGCATTTTACCTTAAAAGGGTGTAGGAAAATGTTTTTGTTCATTGATGGTGATGCCAAAATTGCTACTGCTTAACTGCTCCTAATGGTGTATAATGTACAGGGTAGTTCATATTCGTACGGTCCGGCTCCAAGACCAAAAACTTATTTATTATTTATAATATAACATATACAGTACATTACTAAACCGTAGTTCGTTTAAAAGAGGTTTCGTATAAAGGAATTCTGTATCTTACTGTACAAAATGTGATGAACCACCTTGTAAATGCTGACATTGCAAAATAATAATAATAATAATGATAATAAGGGTTGGGAGTAGAATTCTTAGGCATGACTTTGTATTAAAAAACTTTCAGTGCACTTGACGCAATGCAATTTCGGCGTCTGTCTGCATTCCATTCCCTTGCACTGCATTGTTGGATGCAGAGATGGGCTGAGTCTGCGGATGCTGAGGATGAGAAACCAGGACTAACTCTTTTTTTGCACAAGTTTTCATTGTGAAGATTGAGAGAAATGCAAAATGCCGGCATACCTCCACACATTCTGCATCTCTAGACTCATACATTATGTAGTTTGAGGTCAAGGACCGTATTGTTCCACTGTCTTGAGCCCAAAAGTGGGTTGAATACCGGAACTCACTAAAATCTGAATGAATGAACTGGCTCTAGGGTGGTGCAGGTTGATTTCCCCTCTTTCTCTGTCCACACCTCATATATCACGTTCACCCATCCATACAGCACTTGCTAATGATAATGATGGTTTTAGGAAAATGAAACCAAATTATCCTGAAAATATCAACGCATTTGTGGTCATTTTTGGCCAGTTTTCATGGTCACTTTGATTCCTCAATTTTTTGGTCAAAAATTGATGGATGTTTTATGAAATGACATTGATATCTGCATTGCTCAAAATGATATTGAATTGCATTGGATAATTATATACAGGGTGTCCCAGAGAGAGCGCACCATTGTTTGATTATATTTTGGCGTAGCTACAAGAAATTATGTTATGGTCAGGTTAGAATTATTGATATTCATTCTAAGAATTTAATTTAACAACGTGAACCATCAAAATAGAAATCAATGTGACAGTGGGACTCATCAACAAAACTAATGTTCGCTTTAAGTTAATAAAATTAGTGTGTAGTTTAAGTTGATACAATAAATTGTTAGAATTTATCAATAATCCTGACCTGGCCGTAACGTAATTTCTCATGACTAAGCCAAAATAAAACCAAACAATGGTGCGCATTCTCTGAGACACCCTGTATTAAAGTCACCAAATCCATAAATCTCACATTGATTTATCAGTGGGTGTCGCTAATTGTTGAATCGATTCGCCAAAGAGTCCTGCACTATTAAAATACTGATTTCTTTGGGCGTAATATTGCAAAAATATAGGAAAACCCCATATTGAATAAATAATCTTTAAAACAACGACATTGCCCACCTCAGGGAATCGAATTCGAATAAATCTGTCTTTTTTGGTAATCGGTAATTCAGAAAAGCAAGAAACATTAACTGTGTTTTAATATTTAATGCAAAATTGTCATTCGACCTTAATACAAAATAGTTCCGTTTATGACAATACGGCACTCTTAACCACTGTGAATCGGATTATATTGATTAATCAATGGCGTTGGAATTACTCTAATTAAGTATGAAAAATTGTACCACCTGTGAACTAAACATTGAGATTATATGATCTGGAAGTTGTACTACAACTTGATCTGATATGAGAATTTAGATAATAAATTCTCACGCATTCATTCATTCATTCATTCATTCATATTCTACTTCACCCTCGCATTTTAATCCTTTTTTGACATACACCTAATAAATTCAAGACTTTGGATTTAAAGTGGGTGAAGGTGAAGGTAGTTTGAAGAGGATATGGTGGGAACCACCCACTTTAAACAAAAATTCTTAAAATCAGGACCTATAGTCTTGTGTGCTGTCTTGTTTGCCATCATGGCGTGCCACGTTGTCCTCATGTCACCAAATTATGTTGACGATACTACATGAAATGAATTGCTAATGTAATTTTAAATGTAACTAAAGGCTGTGCGGTGAGTAATCTTTATGGAACAAACAACAATGCTCTCACTTAAGTTCCGGCTGTACAGGGTCCCAAATATATTCTCATATCCTGGTTGTATCAAAAATCAAGAAATTACACTGGAAGGTGAGAAATTGACAAAACATACATCAAAAATGAGTGAAAAGTTTTCCTATTAAGTTATTTTGCACAAATGTGAGTAGTCGCTCCTTAAACAACAGTAATGGTGTCCTGGCCATGCCAGAGCCGAACTGACATCTGGTTGATTTATATATGATTAGAATAGGCGCTCATGTTAAATATTCAATGGAACTGGATTTATGATACTTAATGGGTATACATATTTGGAACCCTGTATTGTTGTTGTAGATTTTCTTTTACCTCTTAATTTTTTGAATGACTTGACTAGACAACAGTTGAAGGATTTGAGTTGAAATTATGTGTCTATTGAGATTGTGTTTGATTACATTACATGAAGGACACGTAAAATAACACCAGGTAGCTGGGTCTGGCTGGGTTACACGTATTCTTAAACTCGTTGGATGGTTCCCGAGACTTGACAGTGTGGTTGTTTTCTAGTCTGCCTTACTTAAGAAAACGACTTTTTAAAGATTTAACTCAACATGTTATGTCTTAATAAACTTGTAATTTGAGTCTCGGCAGACTAATGGGGAGGTAAGTCCCAGAATCCTTTGGTTCATTTCATTTGATTTGATCTCTGATACACAAGACCGGATCCACGACCTTGTCAATGTCATTTGACTCCATTATTCTCCTGTCTTTAACGATTCTGTACTCTTGTCAACCCAACAATCACAATCAAACGTAATCACAATCGTCATTTAGTTAGTTCCGTTTTCGTTTAGTTTCTTACATGAGGATACAAGATATTGTTGGAGATGGAATGTACTGATATGACGATTGAAAGATATTTCCGATATAAAAGTTAAATTATGTGTTTAATGTCACTTAAGTGACTTCTATACCTTAGTTAATCAACCAAGACAATTAAATCATTTTTGAGGACAAAGCTATCAGACATTCAAACAATTGGGAAAGGGGTCGACTAGGAATTGAACCAGGGACGTAGCAGACGAAACCCGACATCCAATACACTAAAACGTCCCCGGTTCCCACCGCTGTAAAGAGTTTGGCTTAAAACTCTTCCTCCGCCGATATGATGAGAAATTAGTGTGATACAATCGAAACAGAGTTTAGTCTTTGGCCACCGAATGAAAAAAGTTAATGAAGTTGATATAGACAGAAATAATTAATTTAAAATAATGGTAGTTACTGGCATGAAATATGAGATACTGAATTGAATTATTCAAAAGACTTCACTGAAAAATTCTAAAGTTTGACCATTCCAAGCAAAATTTGACATTCATTGGAGCCTAAATGGAAAACAGAGGTTTCTAAAGTATCCACTAAGGAATTAATGCATTTGTACAAGCCATTTTGGAAGTGTTTCTACTTCTTCAAAACTAAAGCCTTACACGATAAATGATGTTCGGTACAATCTCATGAGAATCCTGAGGGAATCAAACTTTCCTACATTACATAGTGAAATAAGGGACACCACTATACTACGATGGACTGACATATCGTACTCCCAGTACCTTTTATTAAGAATTTGCTTACATGTTAAGTAAATAAATAAATCAATAACAAACTTAGTTTACGTTGCCGAATTATATTTTGTTGAACTTATGTATTCATTACAAGCGGAATCTTCAATTCGCACACATAAAATTAATGGTTACAATGAAAATGAATAATTATTAATAAAAATGAATAAAAAGACATTTCCTATTTAAAAATCAAAGCCTGGAAATTAAGAAAGAAAAGTTGAGGAAAGGAGATCAAAAATGAGGAGTTATGATAAACTGAAAATGAGTAAAAAAAAAACTTGTTTTCTCTCAAGTAAACGAAGGATCGTTTGACATCCGGTTGAGAATTTCTTACTTTTTGCTTGAGTTACATACCTAGATTGAATGTCGGTCGTTGTGAAACCAATTCTAACCCAAATATAGCAAAATAACGAGAGTAGTCTCTGTGTCTAGACCACAAGTAGAGTGCACGACAGGACGAGAATACAATTCTTGCCAAGCTATGGAATTTGGGCTGAGTGAATTATGTATGCAGCAAGATGTTGCAAAAATTAAAGACAGGACTCCACGCACTTGTTTGTTTCTCTGCAAAAAAATCTGACGTTTTTCCTCCCACCAAATGCCTTAGTCTTTACGTTAGTGTCAACGATGATCACCAAATCAAAATTATTTTATTACCATGTGGTCAAATAAAATGGCACATTAGTTGACATTCGCCGTAAAAGGCTCGATTAAACATTGCCACGTATTTTTTGCATAGTCTATTTATTCTTATTCGTCTATCCGGTCAAAGTTTCAGAATTCATGTACAAAATTATACCTTTAAAACACTTCACGAGCGATCAATTACGTAATGATGCATCAGAAGGAATGTATTGATAAATTAATAAGATGTGTTAGAGTCAAAAATGCGTCCAATTAATTAAAACCCGGAACATTTATTCAAAAATAACTATACTCAGTATTCGGTTTGTAAGTGACACACGAATTAGCAGAATGTTTGCTCCTATTGTTGTAAAAATCACAATTTCTTAAAAGTAGTTGAGAAAGAACAGAATTGGCGTAACATACATATAATAGTTTGTACTAGAAAATGCGCAAAAGATTGGATTTCTCTTCATTTGATCCAGGGAAGCTACCCCAATTAAAAAACATACTAGTAAAGTCTGGTCAAATTCCCCGATTTTTACCGGTACTCCATTATAACCTGTTTTCAAATATGTATAACATGCTACCCCGTTTTTCTTTGCCTACCCTGTCCACTATTGAATCTAGAACAGTGATTGATTTTAGCAAGTGCAGCTCAGTCCAATGTATCCAAGCAGTAAAATGCACATACAGTCCCTCCGTTCTTAGAAATTTTACTTATTAGAACCTTTCTGGGAAAATAGAACACTCTATACACCGTGTGCCAGAAAGAACGAGACCACTTTAGTCACATATTTGGCGTAGCCCGTAGTCTCCGGAAAACACCAACTGAATTTGTATTCTTTGAGTGGCTCAAAGACAATTTAACGGCCTTCATTTCAAAAAAATGGAAAATCGAACAATGGGAAGTTTATAATTTTTGAGTTACAATTTTCGAAAAGAAATCATTTCAAATGTGTAATTATCAAAAATGATATAGATTACAAGTTGGAATTTTAATCAACATCGCCACGTACCCTTTCATTGTAAAAATCGGGTTTTTTTCCCCTTAGCCTAGGAATGTACCCTTATTTTCTTTCCTAACACTATACTTGAATTCAGTTCCAAGAACTTGGGTCCTAAATCGTCTCTCGTCCCGTCCCATCTTCTTGTCAAAATTCCATTCCATCGCACGAGCCAAAGGTTGACCAGGTTGTCTGATTTTTAATTCGCTGATTAATTTTATTCAACTCTTCTGCGTTGTAGGGAAGGGTAAAAGTGACCGAGTCCGGATCCTCTCCCGAATTCCAATTACCAAAGTCTGTTGGAGACCGCACGCAATGTTGGATTAGCCAACAGATCGGCACGCCATCAACTCCACAGTGTGCATTTTTAGTAGGTATTTTGCAAGATCTCTCAAAAGGGTGAATAAATGGTCCAAGTAAACAGTACATGACAAGGCGGATCATAACAATTTGCCTTCAACTGTCAAAACATGTATTAACGCAGAATAAATGTATAAAAAGAATTACGATGGTTTGGGGATAATTGATTTTGACTTGGTACCAGTTGCATGGGTAGCGTATATCTGTTAAATAGTTATGAGTCGCCCCGTAAAAATACCAAATAAATTATCGATGATCCCACCAAACACAATGGTCTCGAGTTGGTTAACTGAATTTTGCAAGGTGTGGCAATTTGTGGTTGATATTTTATTGTGAATATGAAGGAGGTATGCAAATGACCTCAACTCCAAGTAGTGAATCGAATAAACACGTTTGAGAAGTCAACAAGAGGATCCTTAGAATTAGACATGTCTATGACCTATTGGACTATCAATTCACGGAATGAACAAACGATTGGTTTTGACATCAGACAATACCTCAAAGTCAGCTAATGATTTTATTGAAAATAAATCATTTCATAACCAGCATCTAAATTAATGCTTTTTGTGGAGGCGTGGCCTAAGGGATCCTTGCTTACATTGTACGTTGAAGAAAAAGGTCTCTAACGTGTACTCGTGTAGAATTTTAAATATTAAAATGTTTTGTTTTATTTGAAGAACTATTTTTTACACTAAATTTAATTCAATTCCTTGCACACAGTTACACATTAGTTTGATGAGGATATCTACAAAGCACACGCACTATAGGACTTAATGCACACAAGTCTAGATTTATAATTTCGTCAGCCTAACCTGACGATCAAAGGTCAAGAGGGAGAGGGTCACTGTGGGACTGGGGAACGCGCGAAAATTATTGTCTGCAAGTTGGTGAAGATCTTGACTCAACTCTACAACACGACGCCTAACAATTGTACAAACTTAACTAACTACTCATCGTTATGTCCATAGGTACATCATTGAAATACATGGTTATGTTTATATTTACACAAATGTCTCACACATTTCTTATCTTTAATTAAAATGTACTTAATTAATTAAATACTTAAATTAGCTTGTAAAATCAATGCCATGGTTGACACATCTGATAAAATGGTGGCTGCAATTTTTGTCAGATGTGTCAGACACTCGGCTTGATGGTAGTTGAATACACAACATTCAAAATAAAAATAAATCTAACTCTTACACTTACTGCTTACACTAAACCAGCATTCAAATGAGTGAAACATAAACCGCTTCCCCTTATATACTTTAGTTAACAAATTAGGATAAAGCGTCACTGCAGCACTCTAATAATGTATCTCTCACCAGTGCGATTTTCATATAAACTGACACAAACATTTGTCGAAAGGGTAGTATTTTAATCTCCCTATTGATTTGTGTTTAGCTGGTTCCAGCGTCCTCTAGCGTCTTACAAAGTTTGTGCTCGCTCGTGAGCCCTTCAGGCGAGTAAAACCTTAGAAAAATCACCCGGGCTTAATATAGAGTGGAAAAAGAACGGAAATCAACAAACTCCGGTGACCTCACTCCAAGAGATCCGAGTAAAGTTACTTGTCAAATATCCATGGCGAT
>JAQFYE010000472.1:0-35659 GCA_034694305.1 Protaphorura glebata
CCATTATTTTGGATGGTCTTCAAAGTAGCATAGCCGTCGACACTCAACTCGACCAACACTTGGTGTACCTTCCTTGTTAGTTTTTTTTAACTACACAAATTCAACTCACCTTTGTACAAATTAGAGACCCTGAATTTTGTGTTCAATGGAAAGTTCATTGAAGAAATCTCAATGTTTGACATCTACTGGCGAAGGTCAAGTCCCGGTGCAATGGAAGAGCTAAGGAGAAACCCCTCTTGTCCGTTCTTCCAAATACATTGCAACAGAACTTGACATTGGGCAGTAGATGTCAATTGAAATTTTTAACAGAACTCTTCGTAGAACACAAAATTCAGGGTCTCTAATTTTCACACGTACATTTCATTCATCCTTTTAGTCCTAAAAAACTTCGTTTCTAGTTTTTAAAAAGACATATTTTTTTCTTATGTATTAGAATTCAGAATTGTAGCCTGACTGAGGAATATATTGACTGATTTAGGTTCAAGTTGATAAATATCCTATAATATTTCCACTTTTTCAGGAGCTTATTTTGATGACGGAGTCTTTGGACGAGGAGTTGAGGAATGCCGCCGCCGCTGTCATGACTAATATTAGGTGTTTGGCTCTCACTACAGAATCCATTCGTCTTCTACATTAAAGGACGCTTGGCAGTGTAGCTGGAGCCATAGTATGCATCCAAAGCAAGGCCACGAGAGAGCAGTAATACGGGTTCCCATTTGCTTTTCTACTGGTAGAGGGTTCGTTTCCTTCGGCTAAGGAACTCCAGCACGTGAGTTTAATCTGTGTCGTCGTCTGGAGATGGAAATGAAGAGCTAAGTTGACGGGCATACTGATACTAGCAATACTGATACTAGCAGAAGACGACGATATCCTGTTAATGGTCCCGTTGTGGGTGGACATGTCTCAATACGCATGGCATACGGCATATCGGCCGACGGCATCAAGACGGAGAGATAGAGATAATTACATTAAGATTAATATATCAAAAATTGTAAGGTTGCGATAGACACCTGTGTCATTAGCCGAGAGGCAAAAATATCACACTAAAGGAATTAATTATAACCGTACGCGTTCATACATGTTTCATGCGTATGTTTTATGTGTAAGTATTTTTAACAATTTGTCTCAATAAATATATTCGAAGTCTGGTTCAAATGAAAGCTGTTCTGAGTTCTGAGATTTTTCTACTACTGCCGAATTAAGAAGTAACATGGAAATAATTTTATACCAAACAAATTTTAAACTTTGGGTCGGTTTTTAATGGAGACTGGCCACTATTGACAAAATGAAAAATTCGGACCGGTCTGTAATGGTCACCGCCCTTATTCAGAGGAAATACGGTCACTTGGAAAACAGGAAAAAATAAGTGTGTTGTGACGAGGTCACACTACCTATATTCTATGACTTTGGTGAGCTCTTTGAACCAATTTCTGGTTTGGCATTCCCAAGCTTTGTTCGGGAGGTAAACCTACCAAACATTAAAAATTCAGTCAAATCCTACTAATCTTCCAGAAGCTACAAGGTTTGTCTGGTCACTTTTAGTCTCATATATATATTCTTTCAAACACCAAGTCTCAGGACAGGGTCGGTTCTACGTCTCGAAAAGAGTTACATTCAACCTATGAAAGCCCTGGACGTTATAACTTCTATTAGGATATGTTCAGGTTGATCTATTTCTTGCATATTCGGAATTTCGGATTCCTCATAAAATTTTAGGCTCTCAATCCATCCACAGAATTCCGAAATTTTGAACGTTATAAACCCTACAATAATCTCAATCTGAACGTTCCTGCCGAATACATCTCCTTCCTGTCAATTTTTTCCAGAGGTGTTCCGATCCTAGCGGTTGGTCGGTTTAATAAATGCATCGGTTCTAATATACTTCTAATTAGCAATCATCACCGCGTCCTTTTTTCCAAATACCAGTTTTTTTTCTTCCAAATTGGATTAGGGAAGGTACCCATATTAATAGGAAATGACTGCAGCAGAAACACTAAATAAAACTCTAGGCGCCGTCGCGTCGTCCTTCTGAATCGAATCCTCTAAGAAATAGACTCGTCAAAGGCAAAGACACGGTGAAATATTCTCATATTCATTCTCATGTAGACTGTGGATTATTTTTATTCGGCCTTAGGAAGGTATCGGCAGTAGTAGGGAGACACTGCAGTGAATGATATCATATTTAACAGAACCGGAGTACATTCTCAATCCGAAGGAATCGAACCCCACGCACAGGGAATAATTTGTCTCCTATTTACCCGTATTAATCCTTGGTTATTTTTTGGCGTGTGCATGGAGTGGAGGCAATATTCAAAAGAGACCACACCAGAATCAGAGCTCCTTTCCAGAACATTTTTTCCAAATTTCGGAATTAGTTTGGTAAGTGAAAATGTATTTCAATTTCTTATTTGGCGTTTTAAATCCACCACTTAGGATGAGGGGTCAAAGGTGACCAACCAACCGTTGACTTGACCATTCTATTTTCATACTTTCTTTTAAATTCACTCTTCATTTTTAGAGGTTCGAAAATGCACCAGTAAGCACATGGTCGTCCATGAATACATCGTTGCAATTCTAAATCAGCATTGAAGGTCGTAGGTCACCAATAAGGAACTACATGCTCTTTGACTTGTCATCTTTTTGTATTTCTTCCTCAGTTTGGAATGTGAGTTGAAACATTTTTCTTATCTAAACACAAAATTTTTTTTTACTTTGTAATCTAACAATAAATAATATAGGAAGACATAATAGTTGAGAGTGAGAGGATTTCCATTAAAGATTTCGGTCCTCCTGTTTACAATAGTTAATTCTGAAAAGATTGACCGAATAAAAACGCCTTTTATCTATCTAAGTTGTTCCTTTTATTAAGATTATTTGAGTTTTTCAGTGCTCATCATTTCTAGATTAAAATTAAAATCCAACCCAACTCCAGAGGTGTTAGAGATGCAATCGTTGTAGATTTTTAATGTACTCTTCTTTAGGGCGAATAAAATAAGGGGGGGGGGGTATTTCAAATTTTAGTTAAATTTATTAAACACAAATTAACGACTCAAGACCAAGAATTGAATTCAGAAAGTCGAAGGCTTCTCTTCCAATCCTCCTTCGAGTGTTTTCCTTTTCTGATTTTGTAATTTTCATTTAATTTTAATTGGGTACTACTTCAATATTAGAGTTGGTAGTCAGTAGAAGTCGTTCGTAAACTATAATTTGGAGTTGGACTTTTGAGAAGTATTGAATAAAATACTGCTTCCAGAATTTTCTGAACCCGTATTTTGAGTGTTAGTTAAATTTTTTGTCTTCCCTGTCACTGACCTAAATAATTATGCCCTTTCATTTCACAGTTCGCCACCGAAGTAGAAAGAATCAAAACATTTTTAAGCCAAGTACAAGATGGAGAAGAAGGATAATTCACCAAGCCCACCCACTCCTCCTAGGTCGCCACCAGACGAAACTGTTTATAAAACGTCATCGTCCGAATACAAAAATGACGACGCGGATGCTTCCTCTCAAACAAAGACAGCTGAGCAAGGGACTAAAACTGAACATGAACGTAGAGTCGGCTTTGGACTTCCAATAGCGATCAAAACAGCTTCTGTGGTTGCAATCCCTGCCCCACAAACTCAACTGTTGCCTCCGGCGGACATACTTACATCTGAAAAGACGGCGAAACCGAAAACTAATGGAGAAAAAGCAGTTCCTCGTGTACGTGGACGTGGCCGTCCAAAAGGGGTTCCTTCAGAAGAGGTATTAAAACGTTTACGCCCACGTGGGCGAGGACCACCTGGCTCTCAGAATATCAAAACACCAACTGACAAGGTTCCAGGACAGCCGACCGCCAAACGCCCACGGAAAGCTAGAGGGACATCTGACAAGTTCCAAGCACAGATAAAAATGCAACAACAGTTGTGCCTTCATCACATTAATACATCTCCGAACCCTCTTTTTACCGAAATATTTTATGGTGGTTATCGGACACGGTGTTTGCCACCCGCTCCGGTGACTGAAGCAGAAAAACGGAAGGAAAGTCTACAAGTTGCTGCTCATTTTCGAAAGGAGAAGGAGGATGCGATGGCGAAAGTTTTGTCGGGGCAAGGTGAGACGGAAACACAGGATCAAAATCCAAGCAAACCTAAAGTGTTTGAATGGCACAAACGAGACTTGAAGGATCATGACTCTTATGATGTATTGGGGACAAGAGTTGACCCCGATGGAACGGTAAGATATTTCATTGCCTGGAAAATCCCGGGAGTCCCGGGAGTTGATGACACCGACTCAGATGAAGATGAAGCAGAGGTGGAGTGGGTGGACAATAATGGGCTCGTGACCACTTCATCCATGATGCCCAAGGGACCGAGCCCAGATGAAGCAGAGGTGACTGAATCAGTTCAGCATTGAATTCGAACGAATAATAAAAATAAAAAACTGTTCTAAATTGTTTCAAAAACAATACCGTATGTATGCTCGTACTCATTTCTGGTCAAGCTTAGAAATGTCTCTTCCATTTTTAATTATCTTCACAAATGAATCCACTTGAGGTGGAAAATCGGAAAAGAAAAATAAATATAACGAATCTACAATGAAGTGGAATTTGACAATTACGAATTACCATTTCTATCTTTGGAGGTTGTTGGATTGGAAATGATGTTTAAGGATTTTGGTTCAGCAAAAATTAGTTGACAAATAAGTCCCATTATATCTCCAATATATGGGACGTATGTTTATTACTGGGTTTACGTTTTCCTTAATCGATTTGAAACAGCGATTACATGATTACACTGAAAATACACATAACATCCATTCGTATAAAATACCATTGAATTTGGTCAAATCAAATTCATCAATTGAAAAATAAGAAAATAATAAGAATAAAAATAATTAACGGACAAATGGTACTAGCATTGAGGAATCCCAAGTTAGGCATGTGTGTTTATACCGAAATGTTTCACCCAAAGTCATCCATTCAATTTCTGTGACCCATTATTCCAAAACTACAATTGATTGTAAATGTTGATCTAGTTTTGTTAGTTCGTATTTTATCTCACTATGCCAAATACGAACATATTATTTTGTGATCATTGCCTCCCTGTGTAAACTTAATTTCATTAAGTGAAGTTGCAGATTAATGTCTTGATGAATGAACAAAGGAAATTAGTCTGCTGTCAACTAGAACTTAAAACATTATTGTTTGAATATATTGGCGAGAAGTTGCCACTCGAAGGACAAACACATTACGTCTGCGTCTTCCGATTAAATTCGCGTTGATTAAATAAAGGTTCGTATATTTTCGCAAATAGTGGAAATTAAATTCCTTTCATATCCAGTCACTCCGTTGGCCTTGACTTTGCCCTGTGAAAGGCACATCATGTCTCCCTTAAGAAATAAGAATTCTACGGAGGAAATACTAAATAGTCCTCATGATTTCGAATCCGGCTCATATTTCAACTACGTAAAATCTTACATTCGCATTGGTTACTTAATTGGAGTTTGTCCACTCCAAAATGTTTTTTCTGCAAAATCAACAAAACAGCTGAACAATAATATCATTTCAATCAACTACCTGTGCAGGTAAATAAATTTAGAACCTATAACGTAATGACGTTATACTCATGAAATTTATCTATAATTAATCATATTTAAGGGTGCACGCTTTGGACCTTAAGTTCACCACTGACAAAACGAATATTTTGTTTTAAAATTCGAGAAATTATTTTTCTAAGAAAATGATACGCTATGAGCCCCGGGTTCCTTTCACGAAGAAACGAAGATTCAGTGAAATGTTTAGAAGAATCCATTTGAGGATGTCGAAGATAAATCGACGGGTGTCGAAAAGTCTCGATTTATTGCCCATGCCTATAACAAGAAGACTGGGACTCTAATGAGACTTATCGACACGGGTCGATTTATCTTCGACATCCTCAAATGGATTCTTCTAAAATTTTCACTGAAGCTTCGTGAAACTCGTGAAAGGAACCCGGAGTTCATAGCGTATCATTTTGTTCAAAAAATTTCTTTAATTTTAAAACGAAATATTCGTTTGTACGGTCAGTGGTGAACTTAAGGTCTAAAGCGTGCACTAGGGTTGTTAAATTCCCGGGTATTTAATATCTGGGTATTTACCCGGGTGCTTATTCCCAATTTGGGTTTTTATTCGGATTGTAAATTCTACTTTTCCGAAAACGAATACATGTCTTTATGAGCCAATTTGGTAAATAAATTCCGATTTACTTAGCTGTTGCCGAATCATAACGCTCGCACATTTTGAATAGAATGAATTGGATAGAAGCAACCGAGTTTTTCCCAAAATGAAGAAGTAACACAAATAGAAAGAGTTTCGTGAGTGTTCACAATCATGTTTTATGAAAAATATGCAAGCGAATAATTTAATTTAAATCGGTTCTATAGTTGCAAACTGGCCCCGAATTTTTTGTATTGAGATTCATACATCATCTTTGTATTGACATCAAATAAAAACCCGACGGGTGGAAATTAAATATTGAACCCCGAGTATTTACCCGGGTAAATGCCTTCGGGTAAATACCCTCACAACCCTAGCGTGCACCCTTAATGGCCACGGGTAGGATATACAGTATCACTATTATGTGCATACTTTAATAAAATATTTTCCTATTCCTCACTAGCTTCGTCCTATTTGTCTACAAAACAATATCAACTCTGCAACTGTGGTATCTTCTCCTGACGTTCAGCGACCAAACAGTAATCGCTAAACAACAATATCAGTACAGAATGACGACCGACATCGTCGCGAGCAGTCTCGGTTTTGTCTTCACCTTCTGTTTTGGAATCTTAGCACAAATCTTGACAATCTCAACTCTGCCGGATTACTTGCGAACCATCCAAGGAATTGAGTCTTTCGAAGATAAATATCCAATGAGCTATACAAATACTCCGAATCCTGTTTTTCAATTACTAATGCTACTATGGCATGGGGTGCTGACAGGCATACTAACCTACACTCCTGGGTACTTGGCATACCAAATCACTTGTCAAAATGACAGTGACTACGCCCTCTGGATATTCCCTGGAATTTCCATGACCAACAAACCTCTCATCTTCTTCTATTTGATTCTTGCATTTATTCTTCGAGAACTTGGAGTCGTATTCATCTTTTCTCAAATATTGTCAATCTCACGACGTTTAGGAGATCATTTTGATTACATCATCCAGTTGGTTGAACAAAAACCCAGAAATGAATTGCTACCACAAAATTCAGAGAGAACTTGGGCCAGAATAACACAACAGTACATGGATTTGAAGAATATGTTTGAAAAATATCAAAATTTTACAGCTCCGTACTTTATAAATTTATTTTCTGCGATGATCGTCTCCGCAGTTTGCATGATATATATCGAGACCAATCCTGAAATCAATAACGAGAGTAGGCCTGTTAAATTAATTTTGACCGTTATTATCATGAGAATTCTTCTTTTGGCAGAATTAGGCGAAAAATTTCAACGAAAATCTAAGGTTCTGTTGAAGACTGTCATGACCGCTTCTTTAGAACAAATTGAGGGCAGCCAAGACGCAGCGGAACTAGAGCAGGTAAGTACATTATTTTGTAGATGGTGCCTGAAGTTCTCAAGCTACACGGCTCTTGAAGCATACCATTGTCGTTCACCATATATGTTACTTCGAAACATTATTGGTCATTTACAGTTCAAGGGTCTGGTGAAGTCGGTGACCACGGAAATCATTTCCGTACGAGCTGGTGGATTCTTTACAGTGAGCAGGAAGAATGTCACTGCCGTAAGTCAATGATCATAATAGCCTTAACCACTCCACAATATTCGGGGCGGGATACTTCGACGAAATAAAATGTGTAGCGCATTTTATATGAGGATTAAGTCAATATTAGTCCACGATTGACGTGAGAACCAAAATGTTCTGAACCAGTTTAACATCCGTGCGTGCTAACTATCGATATTTTCTATACATTATAATGATTCCAAACATTTGTTGTCCCAGATAATCAGTGTCGTCTTGACCTATGTGATAGTCCTGCTTCAGTTCCGTCTACAAGACAGAATGGGATCAAACAGTTGGACCAATTATTACGGGGGACAATCGAGTAACATTGAATAAGATTCTAGTGTGTGATAACAGGTACATCAGTAAGGCTCGGATCAGCTCACATAATTCCGTATTTGATCTCGATCCGACAATTTTTATCAGATAAACAAAAATTATTCAGATATCTTGTATCGGTTAACTGTCTGGTATCTGTGAACTATTATCTGACCAACTGACATTTATCGATATAATCTGCAATTCGGATCTGATTACATAATGATTCAAACTATATACTATATCATCTGTTTCGAAATGATCAGATCAGATTAACTGAAAAATATGTGATTTGATCCGAGCCTTGTTAGAACCCAAAGTTGCTAGAATGTAATTAACGATCCAATTGGAATATAAATGTCAGATTCATGTTGAAGATTGTACTAGTTTTGTAATTGATAGAATTTTCCTGGGATAGTGAAATTATTGTTATTTCAAAATGATGTCGAAGTTGTGATCGTAAACACATCTGGAAATTGTTGGAGTTGAAATAGTTATTAAGTGGCGTGGAATCCAGTGTTCTTAACAAATTCTGTATTTTATTTTGAAGAAATGTAAGCAGTGTAGCAATAAATATTATGCATTATTCGGGTATTAATGTTGAAATGATTAAGAATCGAGAGTTATTCAGATCAAAGGTTTGTAGCAGTTATACGACAACGCAACGTCGTAGATCAACATTTTAGGCAATTCCTCAATACCTGTACATCGATTTTTGGTGACAATGATTTTTGTTAAATGCGTGTAAGTAGTGCGCATGCTTCTGAAACATTCGATCCTCACACGACATTGATTTCCTTCAGTATAAGCCTCGGCATTAATTTTTCTAAAATATTATTTGCTAATGTTTGTCCGTTTCTACTTTACTTACGGTGAATTCTTTTGACTCCTTATTACTCAAATCAAAATCTCATAAGAAGATTGTCGAATAGAATTATGTAGGGTGAATTCCCTCCATGCGTGACCGCGAATCAGATATATCGTTTCCAATATTAACTGCCCTGAATTGTCTGACCACCTCGGAACACCATAACTGCGCCTTAACGAATGGCTAGTGAACAAATATCCAAGTTTGTGCGGTCCGCTAAAAAGTATTTAACAGAAATTTACATGCAGTACAGTGCAATGTAGTGGGTATTGATTATTGCCACACACTCGACGGAACAATGTTTGTGAAAATACTATTAACATAGCGCTTAGTGCCAGATCTAAATCGAAGTTGTGAATCAGTCAATGGTTTGACTTGACATTTGACATCATTTTCTACTGAATAAAGATTTTTTTTAAAAACAGAACAAAACGAAACATAAATTTTAATTTCAAAAGAAAACTGGTGTATTTTTTTGGTAATTTTAGTCAAAAATTGCTTAGAAACGTTTTGTAAAATAGAGTGTTGATGTGAAAAAATTTTCCACAATGAAAACCATTTCTACTTTCTACATGCACCGCGTTCGTATTGCGTTCAATGGAGTCCATGGTGGTGGTACGCCAGCATGCTTTGGCTGAACCAAAGGAGAGGGCACACACTTTATTGGAAAAATGTACGCCATTTGAATTCACTGGATTTTTATAGGTTGTAGTCCTTGGCATCCTGAACAACTATTGTAAAATTCCTACCCGCAAAAGTCTAACCTCAAATTTTGGTTGTTCTTTATCCGCATCAAAAATACAATATGAACAAGTTTGGAATAAAAAAATATATAAAATCTAAATTACTAAACCATGAAAATGAACAGGAATGATAGATTCATGCTACAATGTTGTATACCTCGAACATCGTGAAATTTTTTTTACTGAAATTTGTATTTTACATCAATGTTATAGGATGGGGCCAAGGAATCTCCAACTATGTTAATATTCATCGCTTCTGTATGTTTAACACTGGACGTTTTATCGGAGGAGGTCCTTTGGAATTAAAAGTTTAGAACCTTATCATAATAGTATTTCCTTTCAAGCACCACACAACCACACTCAAGAATCAATGGTTTTTTGTTACGTCTATACTCAAACGTTAACATAGGACAATGCTAAAAAAACAATTAAAGTACATAAATAATAAGATAATACTTAATTACAATCGGCAGTCAGTATTGTACTCCTGTCAGCATTACTACAATGCATCGAATCTCGCCCCGTTGTAATAATTCGAGGAATTTTTAATGTTGAATGTAATTGATGAAAGGCGTGGATTGCTTATTATTTTGACCAATTCATTTCATGTTGGAAAATCTTAGGAATTTGGACGTTTCCCAATTTGCTAATTCTTCATGGCACCTAATTTCGTTGTGGGATTTGTGGACAGGATGACAGGTTAATCTCTTTAAGACATAACGTAACACATTCCTTGGCGTACAAAATTCCTTTCGTTCATTCATAGGAATTTTACTTATCCCTCGTTTCCGCTCAATTGACTTTTCTTTACCTGCCTAAAATCAACAGCAAATGAAACTTCTTCACTGAGACATTCTATGCATAAAAATGCTAAATAATTTTAAAGATGAAAAAAATACAAGGAGGGAGTTGGGGGGAAAGAACTGACTGGAACTGGAAGTAAATTCGTAGTTCATTAAGTCCAGGGTCAAGTTCAACATCAACCTACATTTCAGTTTCTGAGTCCATCTTGACAACTCCTCGTAAAATCTCGATCCTGGACCACAAATTATATTTTTTCTCAGAGTCATAATTCTCAGAGGTCATATTTCTGGTGCAGTGGAAATGCACAAAGGAGTCATTTCTGGAGGAGAGTGGGAATTCATGGAACAACAAAAAGAAAATGCTGACCCAGGAATTTCTGAGACGCCGGGAATTATAAGCGACAGTGATGAGGAAGACCAAGACGACACTAGGACAGTGACCAGTTACATCTCAGCCAAAACAAATGTGACCAAATTATCCGCATCCGCTGTTTCCGCCATTTCACGAGCATCCCAGAAGAGTATCACTGTTTTATCGAATGTGTGCCGGAAGGGAGGTCATCGTGAGTCAACGCCGTCTTCTGAAGTCTTGTACCCGCCACCCGCAAGGTCAGCAAGATCAAATAGTCGAGAAGGTTTGACTACCTTAGAAGAAGAATTTAGAGCTAGGTCAAGGGCAAGTGCGGCCAAGACCAGCACTAATTATCAGTATGACTCTGACGATGGTGAAGATTTTAGGGAAGATGTGTTGGTCGAGGAAGAGGAAACTCGCGCAGCAATTTTTTATAAAAGAGTTTCAAAAGTGTCCAGATTTTCATTCCATGTGATTTGTGTCCCCATTCACTGGATTTTGATTCAACTCATTGTTTTTGAGAAATGGCTTTTATCTAGAAGTTCTAGTCCAATTAAAGTTGTACCCCCGATGAAATTATCAGTGACAAGGAATTTGACCGTTGACCATGTCTGCCAACAAACGGCTGCTACCACTGAATTCAGTACTCGTCAAAAATGTCAAAAATGGGCAAGAGAATTTGGTTGGATACTTTGGATTGCATTGGCCTTAATTTTACTCGGACTTGGTAAGTTAATTTGTTTAATTTTTAGAGTACAGGGATTTGGACGTACAGGGTGGCCAAAAGCTTTTGAAGTTTTGCTTGCCGGTAGTGATGTTAGGTCAGAGTAGTAGTAGTTATTCATGACATGACAGAATGCAGAGTATTAGGCTCTGACTTCAGCTCACTGTGATCTGGACATCATCCCCGTGTCTGACGGGGAGCATAAGGGAGCATAAGGTTATGAACCACCCTGTATATTGGTAATTCTCACAATAACGTAGGACAAACTGTTTCAAAAGAAGCATTCGAGTATTACTTTTTCATTCGAACGCAAGGCATTGCTGAAACTAGAGGTTAAAACGTTTCTTCAGTAGTTGTTGGTCAAAACGTAAAGAAAAAGCCAAGGAAATTCGACATATCTTCAAAAATGTCAATGCAATGCATTCTTAGATTTATTTCCAATTTTGTTTGCCTGCATTATGTGGTCAGACGAAGAACACCTGGCAGTGCCTTACGAAATTCCATTTTACCAAAACCAGACTTATTGGAGCAGTCATATTCAAATTAATTTAATCAACTCGCAGTTGGATTACTTGGCTTTACTTATCTTTGTTCGTTGGAAAATTTTGTGTTGTTGGGTTTATTGCCCGCTCAGTTTCAGATTGTTTCTCAGGAATTTATTTTTCATGCACACAGAAAACAGAATGATGTTCATTCCAATTTCCATGATAAAAGGCAATATGCATAGACAGGAATCTCTGTTCCTGTGCTAAGATTCCTTGTAAATACTTTTTAGAGAGACAAAGCTGGCTAATGTCTTATATTTGAATCCACTCAATTAATATAGCGTTGGTTGATTAATTATAATGATAGGATATTGTATTCAATTAATTAACTAAGCACTGCACTCGTCTCGTAAAACATTTTTTCTCCTGTCTGCCTTGCTGACAATCGAAATAAAAAATATTGTGTGTCTTTGTTCATGCAATTCATACTGCAGTTGCCATAATGGGCTTCTAATTAGTCTCTGCCTTATTTACAATTTAAATATTCGAACCGTTCGCTTTGCTAATTTGCCTTCACAGCTGAAATTTTCACTAAATCGTGGTATTGGCTACGCTGTATAATTTTTGTGTCAAAATCCAACGATTTAAGACTAAATGTGCAATGCCATAAGAAAAAATTGGGATCAATTTATTCATCTTATGAAAAATTGGGATCAATTTATTCATCTTATCAAAAATTGGAGTGGACCATGGCATCCAGGTGGTCGCTAAGTCAGGTGGTTTTGAATTTCGACAAAATTCTTCAATTTAGAAACATTAGTCACCATCACCACTCTATGAACATTTGATAAAGACGAATCTGCTGACTGTGTTTTGATTCTAATAATTGATAATTTTGAATAGCCTTATCGGGATTGGAGAAAACCGGCGTTCCAGAGCTACTTTCAACCACGACGACATCCATTTTCTCCTACATTTCAACCAGAATGTCCAGTCGAACGTTGGATGGGAGTATAGGTTCTGTAAGACCTAAAAAATCATTGGATAATCAAAATTTTGGATTAATTCAGAACGATTTTCCAAAAATTAAATAATGTTCTATTTTTATGATATCCAGGTTTTACAAAGTCAGCAACTTCCAGACCCAGTACAAGTGAAACTTCCAATCTATCCACCGGACACTGTTTCCACTGCTACTGCTGAATTAGAACCAATAGCTTCTGAAGTCACTTACCCTTCCATCGACAAAATTTACGAACAATCGAAAATTAATATTCGGAAGGAACAAGAAAGGGATGCTGTTCACGATCAACATTTACTGAATGAGATACTGGAACTGAAGAACCGTCTGCGTGTCGTTGAAAACTCTGTAAACAATGCCGAGTACAGCAAGAACGAAGTTAGAGTTCGATTGGACAAAATGGAAACAGCTTCTGGACTTGACACAAGTTCAATTAACAAAGTACTGGACCAAGTAATGGATGTTCACATCGGGGATATTAACGGAAGAAAAGTCACACTTAGAAATTTGGCTTTAGTAATTAACGAGGCAGACGCTGAGAAAGATACAGAGGATGTTCACGAAGCAGAAGTACGGATTTCTAGGAATGTTGACGAGTCTTTGGACAACTTTAGAGAAGAAATGAAAAACAAGTATTATACGCCACCGGTACCGGTCACAGCCACAATCCCGGTTCAAGAAGCTCCGCCGATTGACATTGAAGCCCTTAAAGAGGATTTGACAAAATACTTGGATAAGATGATGCGACAAGAGTCCAATGTTTGTACTCCTGGTACTGAGAATGGATATGTTCATAAAATTGTCAAAATGGCAATTGCAAAATATGATGCAGATAAAACTGGTAGTGCTGATTTGGCTCTGGAACCAATTGGAGGAAGCGTCGTTAGCACACGTTCTACGAAAAGCTCTGTTAAACCAACTGCGGTTTATACATTCTTTGGACTACCTTTCTGGCATTCACCGAATAATCCCAGGACAATTATTCAGGTATTTTAAAATTCCAATCTTTCGTTTAATATTTTACTAGAAGACCCGACCCCAAGGTTAAGTACCCGTAGTTGTAGGAATTATTTTGCCTAAAACAATTGATATTTGCACCCGACCCATGGTTCCAAAACGAAGATGGGAGCTCCATCTAGCTGTGCGTGACTGAACTACCAGGAACCAGTGTATCGTGTTGCCGCCGCTAAGTACCTGTCTCAACGATACGCATTTAATTCCACCCACAGAAATACAGAGTCACTTCAATCTTTATATAGCGAATTGTAGAAATTTGTATTGCAAATCTTAGTTGGTGGATTTTTTTTTTATCATTTTGAATGATTTAATTTCAGACAGGAGCAGTTCCCGGAGAATGTTGGTCTTATGAGGGGAAAGAAGGCTTTGTTGTTCTTCAACTTGTTGCACCTTCGGTCGTTACTGGATTTACTCTTGAACACATCCCGAAACAACTCTCACCGTTTGGTCATATTGAAAGCGCTCCAAAGAACTTCACTGTTGTGGTATGTTTGAATTTGACTATGACTATTCTAATCAAAATGCTAATCAGAAAAGGAAAATAATACTCATGATCCATAATCCTATTTAATTCTAAAAATATTCATGTGATTAATAATTTCAGGGTCTGATGGACTATAACAACCCCAAGACAGAATTCGTTTACGGATCTTACGTATATGAGGATAATGGTGTACCTATTCAGTATTTCCACGTCCAGGTAATCACAATGACACGTTTATAACTTCTTAATCAATTTGAACCAATAGAAAATATCATGAAATCTTTTTTTTTTATTTCAGTCCATGACCAACGAAGCATATCCATTTGTGGAGCTAAAAATTCACTCCAATCACGGGAGCATTGATTTTACATGTGTTTACCGATTCCGTGTCCATGGTCATATTACGGATTCAATGAAAATCAGTCCTGAACGAGTATAAGCAGCCAAGAAATTATCCGGACTCAGTTTGATCACCCAAGCAAAATATTTGGCAAGAGTATAAGTGTCAATTTGTCATTTGTCTTCACTTTTTGAGTTCTCCAGCTAAAGTTTGTATTCTAAATGTAAATTTGTCAAGTTACAATTCTCTTGGTATCAATTAATTTTGTTGAACTTATCTCACACACTCGATTTCTTATTTATTTAATTTACTGCGATTTTTATACAAGTGTGACACATTGACCTACTTAACTCGCGATGAATGTATTATCACTGTTTATGTTTTTTTTAATGTTCGTTTTGATCTTCTTTCAAAGGGATGAATAAAAATGATTCCCAGGTTTTCAACACACCATTTAATTTGTTTATGTACTATTATTGATGTCATTTCATACTGATTTTGAAATAAAGATGAGGTGAAGATCATAATCGATGTCGTTTATTTTTCATCTAGGAGAATCAGGGTCGTGTCAAAATATGAATTTTGTATTTAATGTAGTCCTAGACGCTGGCTTCTGGAGTGGTCTCATTTTTTTACCATGATTAGTTTATCACTAGTTTACACAGCTTTTTTTTGATTTTAGAGCCAATAAATTGTCACGCAGTGTGATTAAATCAATTAAATTCTTGTTCAACACACCTGTGGAACAAAGTGAATCCCGGTGAGTCACTCCTGAAGAATTTATGGAATTTATAGAACACTTCACATAAATCACAGCTTATCACATCCTGTACTCTATTCAACACAGTGGAAGAAAATGAAATCCACATACGAGTTTAAAATTGATTAAAAACGAAGACATATCCATTTCACAAAGGTATTAAAATGCTAGACTGGAAAAGGTATTCTTGTAATATTTTCGTACGAGGGCTGTTCAGGAAATAGCTTTCGTATTATTACTATTTTATTCCAAAAACTCCGAAATTAATTCCTCGCATTCCCCGACAAGATTTAGGAATGTACAACAAAATTCATGAGATTCCATCCACGGATGACTCAACTCTTCATTTTAATTTTGACTTTTATCATGACAAATCGTAGTTTGAGCTAAAGGCCGGTGATTTATTTGTTTTCTGCAAGGGATATCCGTAATAAAATTTTGCAAAGTGTTTACGGGACTTTTGCATGGCTGAGTTAAAGTGTCACTAACGAGGGAACTACTTAGGGTGGAACTCAACGATTTGACCCAAACTATTTTTTTCTGGAAGACTTTTGCCCCAAACCCACAAAAATGTCAATAGCTCGAGCAACTCTGAAAACTCGATTTTTAAAAAACAGTTTTAAATTTTTGAGGAAAAGTGCAAAGATCTCTGTTCTCAAGAATTTAGCATGGAATAAACCATGGCACTTTTCCCCGAAATTGATCTCAAGACCCAAATTTTTTTTCAGAAATCGAATACCTTTTTTTTTGGAAAACCATTGAAATGTGGGAAATAATAAATTAGAAGATGAAAAACCTCATAACTTTGCATATTTGATTGCATTTTTGGCCAGAATTCACTCTTCGTGTTATAATATTAAATTGATATTATCTTCTGGCGATTTTCTGGCCATTGTTTAAGCGATTGTATTTGTGTCAGCTTAAGTAAAAATTGCATTCAGAAGAAGGAAACGTACAAAATAACAGTATACAGTGGTAAAATTAGGTCTGTGATTACATGTGTGAGAATGTGACATATTTCTGTGTATGTTTGTGGCATGGCACTAGTTAATAGTTAGACTTTGACTGAAAGTGCCATTAGATTTATTGCAAAGTCCGGATGAATTTTTCCTCCGCTTTCCTCTGTCCATTCCGCTCCTTCTTCATCCGCTTTCCTCCAAAAATCCATCCGTCCACAAAAATATTCAAACTCATCCGGACTCCGGAGGAAAAAGAGATTCAGAATTTGATGGACAGTCTTACGCTACGAAATACGTGTTTGAATATTTTTTAAACGGGAACTGCACTGCCAAACCCGCTGTAGTGTTGTAATTCGTTGTAGTATCTTAAGTTCGGGTTCAATTTTCGCAATGCATTGGTTGGAATCGAAGTAAAACAATTTATTGAATACATTATGAAATGACGAAACCATACACACCATTCGCGTTTTTTTCCCACCTTACATTAGAAATATGATGACATAATTGTCACCCACCCACTTGACCATAAATTGTGGACGTTTATTTGGATTTCGGGGAATTAAACAAATTGTTCGTTTCAGATTTACTCAAATTGTCTTTTATTTTTTTAACTGAGAGGATTCCGTACTACGAAGAGATGTACATTCTCGAGTCCACATTCTCAACAAAAAGTGCATTATGGGTAATGTTTGACCAAACCTAAAATTGTCATCCGATCCATACATATTATAAGTATCTGATAATTGTCAGCCCGCATTAGACTACATAGGACATTGCATTTGCATTGGTGTACGGATAAGTTCAGACAACCCTCTCTCACTCTCATTTTACTAGTTTTGGTTTCGATTCCTTCTAACGGACGCAAAGTCTACCAGTTGGACTCTTTAAAGAAGTTTTCTCCACTAGGGTTTTTCCCAACTGCTAGGGGAACCACGCTAAGGCATAATGAAAATTAACACATTCTCCACGAGAAGTTAGTGAATGTTTAACAACATATTTATGGTGAAATTGAACAAATTACATATAACTTGAAGGGCAATCCTGCGAAAAAGAAATCAAGACGACGTCTGAAATACTTTAACATTGTAACACCTTATAGTTTTTATTACTGCTAGGGGTACCTTCCTTGGCCAAACGGGAACCGAACCGACCTATTAATCTCATGGCAATGTTTCATCAATCAATGTGTGTACATTTTTCTCTGACAATTCTAGTCTAAAATTCGTTGCCAATTGCACTGGTGAGAAACTGGTTGGTGGATGGAAAAGAGTGGAGTGACAGACATGCTCCACACTGAGAACCATTTCTACACGGACATTGCACGAAATCAAAAGGCGACTTTGAGTCCATACACTGAACATAGTGCATCGCTCGCAAGGAAACCAATTCCCGTGTTAAACTCAGCACAGACTAAAATATTGAGCATTTAATTTAGTCAATTCCACCGTCCAGCTCTCAAATATGACCATCAATTATTTTCAATTACCTAAACTCAGAATTTCATTTATTGGCATAATTGTATTTACTTTTGTGAATGTGTAAGTGGACGGAATGGAATATTTTGAAGATTTTCATCACCGAAGTAAAATGTCTATCTGTGACTGTGACTCACACAAAACATGTACATGTTCTGTGCTCAGAACCCATTCTGTCACCTCTTCCTATGCATGGTTAGCATTACGGTCTATTTTGTAGTTTATACATGAACAGGAGTTTCCTTGTTAGAATGTCTATTTACGTTCGTAAATTCCCCGTGTCTATTACATTCAGTGGAGTCTACGAAATGGGAAATAAGATACAAGGTTTGTCCATAATTTAATGAGGAGTTTAGTTTAGTTCATGTTTTGTATGAATTGTGATATCAAAATAGGAATTACCCGAAATAAACCAAATGTATTAATTTTTTCACAATTATCTAAATAAATTTTTTTTTACCTGAAATAAGCTCGACATTTGGATTGGCTCGTAAGGGAAAAGCTTTTCAGCCAGGTTATTCAGATCTCATCATTGTGAATCAACAATCAACGAAATGTGGCGTCCACACGTTGCAAATGTTTATTACAAATTTCGAATTAAAGCAATTACGAATTATTACGAATTAATACGAATACCAACTTTTATTTTTTTTACTTAATTAAAATTTTGTAGAAAAAAAATAACAACTGAAGTCAAGGTAAATTATCATTCTAAAAAAAAACGAATGAATTTGGCTTTAGAAACGACAGTACAAGGAATGTCAGATACAACAGAATTCTGGTTTGACCCAAAATCAATCAATCTAGTCAATTCTCTGTCGCCCAAGTTCGGTCGCCTGGGACAGGTACTCATGTGTTTCAGATTAAGACCATCCTTCTATTAATATGTCTCTTCTCTAAAGAATTAAAAAATGACGTCACATACCATCATTTAGTAATTTGTGCATATTGTACGCAGATTTTGTGATAGATAAGTGATTTTTCTTTGAATCTATTACTTTGTGACGAATGCTCTAGAAAAACTTTAAGCGTTACACCACAACCACAACTACATTTATGTCAAACTGTTTGGGCTATGGAACATTATGACTTTAATAAAGAATTCTCTGACTCTGACTCTGACAAGTCAATACATCAGAATTCCTTGCAATTCCCGCGCGATAAGAAAGACATGAATGAACTGGGCAGAGTGTATTTTCGTAAATGGGAAATTTCTAGAAAAATACAACATCCTTGTAATCTTGTTAATAACATGATTGTTGTTAGAGTCAGAAGGGTGAATGAACTATGTACAGGGTGTCCACAAAAATGCTATTATATTTTGGCGTAGTTACAAGAAATTATGTTAGAGTCAGGATAGATTTATTAATTAATTCTAATTCGGGAGCGGGACAAGTTATTACAAAATAGTGTTAGAAGAAATTCTGTTTCGTTTACGACTTTATAATGGATTTTCGGTTTATAAATATCAGGTTTGGGTTGATAAAATAAATGGTTAGAACTAAATAATAATCCATAACGTGATTGTAACAAACATTTTGGCTGAAAAGTATTCAAGCATTACTACAACCTTTCGTCTTTCGTGCGCACCCTGTATGTAATGGTTATTACCACATTGAATTGCACCTTCCTTCCTTGTTTGTCTCTTTAATGACATTGAACTAAATCCGTTTTACAACCAAACAAAAACAAATCCACGCGATGGGATCGTCGTGTCTGCAAACGGAAGCGGTTCTAGTTAGTATTTGTCTATATGATCGAACGGGTTTTGGTCATTTCAAATTACTTACAATAAGGTGTTCCACTTTTGGATTATAATCGGGTTATGGAGATAAACAGCTCTCGAATGGGTTAGTTTAAAACAAGACTCTACTCCTCGCCCTATCCTTCAACCCATGCGCACGCACTTACGCAAAATAATCCAAGATTATATACGTAAAAGGAGAACAAATATCCTAATGCTACAAATTGAGAAATCGGAAGTAGAAAAAAAAAATCATAATCATAAGTATTCTTAAAATAACAGAAATACCTGATTCATTAAAAAGCAACACAGTTAGTGCAAGTCCAAGGAATTGAACCCTAGGACATGGAAATAGAAGGGATTAACCCATATGTTGTTGCTACATCATATTTTCTCTGTATTGTTCTTCTTAGCTTAAGACGGGTCTGAATGTTGACAACAACGAAAGCTGATATTTTTGAGCGTAATAAAATAAATTAACTAACTACCGTTGCGCAACGATGTCCTTGCTAACCGGAAGTACTTATGTGCATGGATGGTGGCCCACTGAAATGAAAATTCCTTGATGTGAGACTATCTCAAAAATCCACACCTTCCCTTTCACCAAAATTCATTCATCCACTTAACATTTGACTTTGACTTACAAAACCATTATTTTCGTACACGTTGGGCATACGAATTGGGAATTCTGTCAAATTCTCCACCAATGACCTATGTATGATTGTCCTAATATTCTTTCATCAGAACCATTGAAGTAGTCAGCATTGTTTACTATGTCCATAAAATTTATTCATTTTTAAATCTCATTCTCAAGATCACGATTGTGGGTTAAATTTTAAATGCATTTCTTCGTCACATCGTAATGCTTTTAAGTGATACAACAGTAATATCCTAAGCTGGCGTCAGGAACTTCCTTCCCAGATTCTTCCTTCTTTACTGGGATGACTTGCGGTTCAATAACTGTATTACTTATGAGATCATAAGCATCCACAAGAGTAGATTGAGCTTGAATGAGTTGCATCGTTGGTTGACCTGGATTATTCTGAAAATACTTGATGGACTCTCTGAGAATCGGAACAGCCTCAATAGGTCGATTCTGTAAAACAAGGCGGATTCCTATGCCCAGGATCAATGAGAACGGATTACATGGCACGGACTGCTTCAATGGATTCGTCTCGGACATCGCAGTGCAATATTCCGATTTGAAAAGGTCATCTCGAATATCTGCAAGTAGAAATGATGTTTTACTCACGGAAGTGTGTATTCTTTTAAAAATTACCTGTAATATGATATTTGGAAAGTAAATCCATGACATGATTCTCGCATGGCCCACAGACAGACGTGAACATTTTGGATGCATCCATTTCAGTAATTAAAGGCCAGTTTTGCTTACAAGCAATGCATTCACAATGGAAATGATAAAATTGTGCAAGTCCTTTTCTCCGATTTCTAATGGACATTCTCTGGTAACCGAATCCATAACCATGTGTCAATTCATCTCCCTTTTTCAAATGTCGATTGGTCACAATTGCAACACGACCTCTAGCCAAATGTTGTCGGAACGTTGTTGCAGCACAAGAATGGTTTAAGAGATTTACAATTGGGTAAACACCAACGGCCGTTTGAGTCTCTCTTCGACCATCCAGATTCTCAAGATAGGTTTTGACGTCCGGAATTTCAACTTGAGTTGCAGTCAAGGAAACTGTTAACGTTTAAATAACACTTGCAATTCAGATTGACGATATATTTTAAGAAATATTACCTGTATTATAAGGAAGTGATTGTGAGTGGTGTATGAATACAGTGGCAATGAAATTTTCAAAGTCTGGAATTTCGAACTCTTGAATTGTGTCAAAAAATGAAGTTTTGATTCGTAAGGTATGCGCAACAGAAATGGCCAAGAGTGCGGTATATGGCATGTCGGAGGGACGATCGTGAGACGCCATGCTTAGGAATTGTATGTATCGGAATTTGTCAGAATCTTCAGATGTAGCATCGGTAGGGACGAAGAAATCATCCTTTAATTGGCTTACGTTATAGGATTTGTCGAAGAGTTCTTTCAAAATCAGGGGACCACCCTTACATATCGCTTTCACAGCCAAATGGTCAGTTGTTGTGAACTTCATCGAGTGTGCATATGGAAGAATGGGACATTCGTATATATGCCCATGCTCGTAATCTTTAGATCGGCAATCTTCATCACAATAAATACACTGTAATCCAAATCACAAAATTCATTGTACCCAGATTTAAAAATGGCGCAATCATTTATGTATAGGTTTTTGCTGAAGTGTAGTATTTTAGAGACACCAACGTGCGACCATAGTAATTTGGAAGATCGAATCGGAGATTTTTAACCTTTGACATCATCTTGTGAACAAGTTGGTGCTCATTGGAGAGAGTAATTTCTCGTTAACATATGAGCACCAGCAGTAAAATAACAATTCGTTGGGGTGACTACTGACCTACCTATAGAGAAGCGCGTCATCAAGGTACTTTGATCCAAGGAGGCTAAACAAATTAATCAAATTTCGTAGTAAGGAGACCCCATAGCTATGGATCAACAAGATTTTGAAAAAAAACAACTTTTTTCAACCCGGGGAGTATGTATTATGTATTCCCATTTGATTATAATCGGCAGGAAACCGACTTTAAGCCCCGGGTCATATTCACATAAGACATTTTGAAATTTAACGTTGTCGGTGTATACCCGCCATGTTTGCGACAGCCATTGTTGTGTAGGTAATGTTGATGTCCTATAGTCATTGTATTTTTTTTTAGTTTTTTTGCACTTTTTTGTTTGTTCCTCCCTATGGGGTCTCCTGATTGGACGAATTTGATTGATTTGCTTAGCCGCCTTGCCTTGATCTATTCATAGTTCGGAATTATATACTTACGAAAACACATTGATCACATGGAATTGGATTCAGGGTTTCCTTCAGACAATGAGAACAGAGTTTAGTCTGCCATTTCAATTGACCTTCTGGAAGACAAACAAACGGTTCCTCCACTAGAACAGTCGTCCCTAGGCCAGAAAATATACATACGCGTACTTAAATGCATCACAATGGTATATATGTATAGGTATGATCGCTATGACATACCGACCAAGTTTAAGTGCAGGGTAAGGTGTTCTAATGTGCCCCGCACCACCATTTGTGGGCACGGATCAGAGTCACGTGACCATTCAAGATATTAGGACACCTTACCCTATGTAGGACAAAAAAGAATAGCAACGTCGAAATATTCCATTCAACGTACCGGGCTCCAGATCGATGTCAGTCACCAAATACCTTCCTTTGTCAGGATGATATTTAACTGAAATGAAGTTCGGTAACACTGTGATTTGATTCAATTCTTCCCCGTTAACTTGTGAGATTACTTTTTTCAGATATTTTTCACGCATCAAGTCCTCCTCTCCCATCACCTTCGGAAAAAGAATTAAACTTGATTAACTAGTGCTAATATTATGGCCCAAGTAAAGGACGCCATCTGAAACTTACTTTTGGTATAATCATTGCCTCGCAGGCATCTTTTTCCTCAAGTAACTGAACTTTTAGGGCTTCTGTTTCACCATAACGGAGTGCCATATCCAGGTCCTTAAGAGAAAAATCAAATTTACCCATTCTAACAAGAATGGCCGCTCGCTTCGTGTAAATCTCAAATAGGGTGGTTCCATCGTCCGTAGGCACAAAACAAAGTGCAAGGGTGTAGAATTGCAAGGCCTTCTCATTATTTCCGAAGACCTCATATTCATCCGCATTATTTTCCAAAAGTTCCATAATCCTATTGTTCTTCGACAAAACTAAATACATTCACAAGAAATCACAATATTCAGACAATATATGAAGAAAATGGAAGGTTAAGTTTTCTTACCCGGATCGATTGATCTCAAAATGCTTTGTAATTTCCAGAATGGAAAAACTTGAGTACAAATTTCCACTTTTCTCGAATAGTCATGGGCCTGTCTCAGTTCCTTTTTCAGGGTTTCTTCCCTAAAAATGTCGGAGAATATGTGTCGGAGTGGAAGGTCAAGTGTGAACTTCTCTTGAGATACCAAATCCACGAATTTGTTCAAATCGAACACAGGTGAGCTCTGGAAATATTATTTGATATATCGAGACCGTAACTGAAGTCTTACATACGGCATGGTCAAATATTAATTTGTTCCGCATGAGAAATGAGCTGACTTTACATTTGCCTTAGGGAAGGTACCCCTAGTATTAGGTTACATATTACTAATATTCGATTATTAGTTTACATTTATGGATAAACGAACTCACCCAGAGAGAACTCATATTGGTTCCTCAAGACCGACCAATTAATTTTAAACTCAAATGTTGAAATTATCCACGTCAAGATTATGGAGTCCCGTTCCAGATTATAATGTGTTGTTCTAAATTTATTATCCGCACTCGTAATCCAAGAATTAAATGTTTTAGATTCTTAATTTTGGGAAACCCAGATACTGCGCCTTTCTTGCATTTCCCTCTGGACAAATTTTTGTTGATTGTTTATATTTTTTAATTTCTCTGGGAAACTAAAACTACTTGTCCATAAGTCGACATTGTCAACTCTCCGGCAAAAAAAAAACAATGATTTTATTCAATAACTAACTGACTTTACCTCAGAAATTCTAACCGTTCGACCGATTTAATGTTATAATTATAGCATGTTAAGAGAAAATAAAAACTCAAAGAAGTACTTATTTGTATAGTTTATTTTTATTCTGTCTTTAAATCGTTCTCCGTTTCTTCTATTGCCTAGACTTGTAACAACTTAAGAATATGTCGTAAAGGTAAAAACTAGGGTTTGAGCTGGATATACTGGATAAAATGTTTTCAGCTATTCTGAATGGAATGTCTTTAGTAATTCTTACAAGGAAACCAATTATTGTGAGATCTTGGTCGAATGACTGATTTTGCATATGTTGTAGCCATTGATTCCTGGGCAACTTCTGTGAAGGTTATACCCCGAAAACGAGTATTACCTTTCATAATACTTGTTCAGAAAGCCAATGGCTACGATACATTTATATCAAAAGTGTAGCAAAATCCGACAGCTTTTGCCGTAAGGACTGCACTCTTCTTTGATCAGCCAATCTTTCAACATATTGTCCTTATGTGACTTTCACATGGAAAGTGATTTCCAGGTAAGCCAGATATAATTATTTTAGGTTTAGGTAAGCTTGTCCTAATGCGCCCTGCCTATATGAGGTGACCCTTAGACAATCTCACAAATTGTGACTGGGCGTATTAGGTCACCTTACCCTACAATATAACAGTTCTCTTTTCATAAACTTGTGTACATACATATAAATATAAATAAATTTATTTCTACTATTGCCTGGCTAGTTAAGTATAAAAAAATATTTGTGTCATGATTTTATTCCCTCTTTCTAATATTATCGTTCCTGTCCAGCAAGCCGACAAAACTAGGCCCATTATTTTCTTCTGTCTGTTTAGTGTATCTTGGTTCATTATAATTTGGATTACAAATTGACATGGCATTGACCATGGCGGTCGTGAATGAAGACCTGGGCTTCTCCTTATTCAATTGTTCACTCACATAAGACTTTTTATAAAAATTACTAAATAAAATTAAAAATAATAATCCATGTGAGCCAATCCACCAGACGAAGGCAATGGGGTATTTGCACTCAATGAAGAGCAATTGGAATGCATGGCCAGCTATCATCACGAATTGCACCTGAAACATTTTCAAATACAATCAATTAATTTTTAAATGTATAAGTAAAACCTCTATATAGCGATACCGACATTTATGTCTTACCATTTGGACAGAAGTTAAATATTTTTTCCATCGTATATATTTTTGGTATTTTGGACCCATTGCAGCTATCATGTAGTAGGTGTACATTATGACATGTACAAATGTGTTGAGTAGACCGAAGAATGTACTGTGACCACCTGTAGAGTTGAATTAAAATTTAGAAAATTATTTTTTCAAAAAAGGAATTTAATAATTATAAAGTGTTTTCACCTGGTGTGAGTTTGACACCAAACCATACGCTCAAAGGCATCATTCCATGATGAATGACATGGAGTGTAGAGATTTGATTGTTCTTCTTACGCAGGACAAAGAAAAACTAAAATTTTCATACATTCATTAGTTTAAATTAATTTTTCTGAAATAAGTGTTTAAATCCATCACTCACCGTGTCAATGAATTCAGTGAACTTAGAAAAATAGTACCACCAGCACACATAGGTCATCTGAAAAATAACAACAATATATAAATTAATTTGTAACTTTGACGTCCCAGAATTAAGTGTCGTATTTTATAAAATAAATTCCCTGTCCAACTTTATTCCGACATATTTTTAGATGTTTTATTCCGACAATTTTATTTTTTCCTTCTCATTAGTTTTAGTATTTTGCCTTATATAGAATAGAAGGTGACATGTAATTGGGATCAACGTGATTTTATTATCGTGTTATATTTCGTTGTCACTTGAATAAACCATTGAATTGATGAATTTTTGAAAATATTAAATTTCAGTGAATGTTGTCAATTTTTACAATATGCATTGCATTTAAAGTCCATGACACAAACACAAACATAGTGCACAGGTTTTTCCAAACTAATTATATACACCAGTGATCATCCGATATTGGATTTTGTACTCAAGTCTGCATCTGCATAAGGCAACTTTTTTTTTCACCTCCGTGAGTGTGTGAATTTTGAAGTCCCAGTTTATTGTACAAACATAATTAAAAATTGTTGACGTAGTTTGGAGTCTCGTTATTTCACATTGTTTTTCCTTACGCGAGTAAGCCAAGCGTAAGAAAAATCTGATTGGAATTTTAATGTTGAATTCCTCGGAAACGGATGTCTACAACTTACGTAATAGAAAAATTTGCTCCTCGAAAAAATTGTTTAATGATAATTTGTTTCAATATTTCTAGAATTGTGCATTTTTGTAGCAGTTCAATATTGAACACCAGTACGTACTTATCAATACAGGGTGGATCATAGCCTCCTAACCAGCTTTGTATCACGTCTAACTTCACAGCTATTAATTTTTTAAATGAAAATCGAAATAAAATATATATTCTGATGATTTTTACAAAAAAGCCAACTCAAATTTTTAAGGATTATGGTTCTAAAATAATTAATATAAATGTTACCCGAATAGCCATTTCATTGTTACTGTAGTCAACAGGTTGGCACGTAAAGGAGTATCCGCGGAACCAGCCGCCCATTCCATACTGCAGACACAGACACATATTTATTAGAAATTGTTTCAAAAGAATAAATAAAAATAAATAACCAAAGTGTGAGGTACCGGGCGAGAAGTCGGCACTCATGTGAAGATGTGCTAAAATTCCCCAGAAATGAAGATGTATGGAACCTCAACGGACCATAAGATTAGTCATGGATCAATTTTGCACATTTTACAAAAGTGGGACGTGGAGCCCGATTTATCTTAATTATAAAATAATTGACCAACCTCATAAAATAACCATGCAGAGAATATGACTTGGCACCCATTGTAAAATACTAGTAATTCATTCAACTTGAATGCATCACGATTCTTCATGAAATATGGCCCAATTGACTTGACAAGGAACACATAGGACAAACAAATCAAGAGAGTTGGTACAGGGGATGACATGAGCAACCAATTGTCAACACGTGGATCTAATATTTCACAAAAATAATCACCAAAATTTTATCATTTTCAGAACATAGTAAATAAAACCTCTATATAACGGACGTAATTCCCAGGTCGTCTTTCTACTAAAAACAGAACATTCCATACATCCAAAAGAGATACATTTTTTAATAATAAAAAGATTAGTTTTAATTATAATATGCAGTTATCGTTACAAATTTTTTTAAGAATTGTGCAGATTTTTGTTATGTAAACAATAGTAAAAAATAATTCATTATTCTAAATAACAGGATGTAGAAATGGACATCGTTTTAAAGAGTTTAGACATAACGAAAAGCTCAGCTGTGGAGGAAATAAATTATATGAGAAAATTTTGGTGTGCAAAAAATTTTTGCTAAACCTTTCAATTGATTGATTTCGTTTTATACTTAATGTTCGTTTTGTTTTTTGGACTTACCTCTTTTATCCACCAATATATCATTGTACACTCCAGCAATATTGCTCAAGACATTATTTAGTGTGACGTCCATAATTTTGTCTCAATCTTGATAATTGTGTCCCAAATTTGAAACTGAAACTTTTGTTGGAATTTTTTTGATTTTGAAATGGTTGGATCCCCCACACCAAGAGCCACTCCACAGATTTGTCCAAATTAAACTAAGACAATGATTGTGTTGATGATAAAAGGAGCCATGTACTGGTTGGTGTACAAAAACGGAGTGACTCTGTGTTCTGTGTTCTGGTTATGTCTACCACAAATTACTGTTCAAAGTCTTAAGTAGAAAATAAAGAAAGTCTTAACCTTGGAGGAATGTGAGTTGACGAAAAACAGGTTTTACCATCTTGTCCTTCATTTCCATCAAAAAGTACAGAGTACAATGTAACAACCCGTTCAAAACCTCAGGTGTAAAAGAAAAGACTTATATCTTAATACTCAGGACTGGCTCTCTCTCTCTCTCAACAATGAACTCACATTGGATCTCCGTCATTTAAGTCCCACGCGTATATTTAAATTAACTCACTTCATTACGAGGTAGACCAGAGATATTCTTCTCAACAATATTATTTTTCTTTTGGGAATACTTGTCCACCTTGCTATTGGTTTACTTTTTCTATTGCCAAGAAGTGGATGTTAATAAAATCCAACGTCTAAATCCTAGGGTCAATTTAACAGAATGGAGAGTATTTTGCAATCCCACTCTTTATAAATAGGGTCATTCTCAGGAAATCGATATCAGAGTCTGCAAAATAGTACAGAATTGCATTGAGGCAAAATTATAGTCCAAGATAAACACTCTGTTTGTTTTAGATTTCGTCATTCTAGCAGTATTAAAGGTCGACTGGAATCGGCCAATATCCCTCGTCAGCATAGTTCAGAATGCTTGACAGTACCTTCTTTAGTTCGACTTCCTCTTTGAATCATGACATAATCATGCTATTCAATTCCTCGGGTTTGCATGTTTGCTTCGGTGGTATTTTTAAAGTAAAAACTCAATACTACTAGGGATACCTTCTATAGGTCAAATAAGAATTACCGCATCCTCTTGGAAAACTTGGCCCCGTGAGACCAATATGAATTAATGTTATTTTTTTTGAAACTCCATTAACATTTCTTCACGTACAATCCTGTGTTTAGTGAAGTGGAGTACTTCTGGATCACCCTGTACGTAGAATGGAGGTAGACAGGTGAAATTAGAGACACAGACCTTGGCATGTCATGCCATGCGGGTGAAACGAGCGAAACCCCTTTTGCCTTGCTAATAAATTAACACATCTATAGTCTTTGAATCTCTCCTTTCAAATCGCAATGTAACTCACGAGACGACGGAAGGGAACTTGCATTCATAAGAAAAAATACATGCATGTATTTTTTTTTTAAAAGGGAAGTGGTAAATACCGGTGTAATGTCTCTAATGTTACGTCATATTTTTTTTTAATCCACAACATTGCACTGCATTGTCACTATAATTTGGCACGTGAATAGTTCAATGTGCTGTTAAAGAATATAGGACAATCATAACATACGAGTACGTTATTGAGTCATATTGTCGAGAATTTGACAGAATTCTCAATCCCCATGCCCAACATGTACAAAAATAAATTCAATTTTGTTTGATTATGGTTTTGTAAGTCAAAGTCAAATGTTAAGTGGATGAATGAAAATTTTGGTGAAAGGGAAGGTGTGGATTTTGAGATAGTCTCGCATCAAGGAATTTTCATTTCAGTGGGCCATCAGCCATGCACATAAATACTTCCGGTTAGCAAGTACATCGTTGCATAACGATAGTTAGTTTGTTAATTTATTTTATTACGATCAAGAATATCGCCTTTCGCTGTTGTCAACATTCGGACCCGGCTTAAGCCAAGAAGGACAATACGGAAAAATTATGACATAACAATACATTGGGTGGTCCAGGTTGTTTAGCCGTGCTGGGGTTCAGTTCTTCTGACTTGCATTGACTTTGGTCGCTTTAATGATTTTTTCCACTGGTTTAGGGATACCTTCTCCGGGCGAAATGGAATACAACTTACCAGCCTGTGTGAAAAATATAGGTAATAAGAAATACGATTTTTTTTTGTTATTTCTGATTATTTTCATAACCTAACAGTGGAACACCTTATTGTAAATAATTGAATGGGCTCACATTTGACCAATACTAGAACTGCTTCTGTTTGAAGACACGAGTCCCATCGCGTAGCTTTGAAGATTCATTTGGTTGTAAACCGATTTAGTTCAATGTCAGTAAACAGACAAACAAGGAAGAAAGGTTCCTTTTAATATGGTAAATGGGTGTACGGTACGCGGTAGGTCACAGTAATGTTTGAATATTTCTCGGCGTAGTTACCAAAATGTATGTTACAATCACGTTACGTTTACGTTCGTGCATTTATTTTATAAACCCAAATCAAAAATCTATTTAATTAACCCACACCGAAAATCTATTTTATAGACGTTACCCGAACAGAATTTCTTCTAATACAATTTTTCTATAACTTGAGCCTTTTCGAACCTGACCGTAACATAATTTCTGGTACACTAAAATATAATAAAATAAACGCTTTGCTCTTTCTTGAACACCCTGTACATAAGTTCACTCACCATTCTGGGTCCAACGACAACTTATATTTACAAATAAAGATCAATGTCTTGTATTTTTCCAGAAATCTATCTTCCTATTTACAAAAATACACTCTGCCAAAAAAAAAACATTTTAATTAAGTAAAAATGGTTGTTGGTGCGTAATAAACGCTTGCTAACGACGAAGCCAATTTTCATTGATTCATGATTCGCAATGAAGATAGATAACTGTATAGGTAACCGGATGGAAAACCTTTTACCTTACGTCACCTAAGACAATCCAAAAGTGCAGAGCTTTTTATTTCAGGTAAAAGTATTTAGATAATTATGACAAAATTAAAATTAATACATTTGACTTATTTCGGGTAATTCCTGATTTCATATCACAATGAACTATGAATGAAGTTGAACTAAATTTAAACGTTCTATTCCTCATTAAATTATAACAAAATTACATCTAAAATGTGCAATGTGAAAATTCAGCCGTGCGAGGAATGTGCTAGAAAGATCTAAGCTCTGAAAACAACAACAACAACAACAACAACAATCTCCTAGACTTTCGGAAAATCACCGGCTGCCGGCAAGGACTCAACAGAACGGAATACGCACGGGGAATTCCGAAGAAGACATTCTAACAAGGAAACTGCACTTCATCTTCTAAATAAGACTGTAGATCGAACCATAGGAAGAGGTGACATTAAACTGTTGTGAGCACAGAGCACAGCACATATACAAATATGCATCACCGACAAAATTTTACTTCAGTCATTTTGAAAATTTGAAATTTTTCAAAATATTCTCTTCCGTCCAGGTATGCACTACACACACATTCACAAAAGTACATGTAATTATGGTCAATAAATAATAAGATTGTCAGTTTAGGTAATTGAATGAACTAGAAAATAATTTATGGTCATATTTGAGACCAGGACGGTTGAAATGACTAAATTAAATGCTCAATATTTTAGTCTGTGCTGAGTTTAACACGGGAATTGGTTTCCTTGCGAGCGATGCACTATGTTCAGTGTATTGACTCAAAGTCGCCTTTTGATTTCGTGCAATGTCCGTGTAGAAATGAGTCTCATTGTGGAGCATGTCTGTCACTCCACTCTTTTCCATCCACCAACCAGTTTCTCACCAGTGCAATGGCAACGAATTTAGACTAGAATTGCCAGAGAAAAACACAGATTAATTGATGAAACATTGCCATGAGATTAATAGGTCGGTTCCCATTTGGCCAGATGGTACCCCTAGTAGTAAGTAAGACAAAGTGTTACAGTTAAAGTGTTACAATTGTTAAAATATTAATTTACTCAATTTCATCAATTAAATACGTGGTCAAACAAAAACATTCACTTACTTTTCGTGGAGAATGTGTTCCTTTCCATTATACCTTAGGACGGTTCCCCTAGCCGTTAGGAAAAACCCCAGTGGAGAAAACTTCTTTAAAGAGTCCAACTGGTAGACATTGCGTTCCGTTAGAAGGAATCAAAACCAAAACTAGATAAATGAGCTATAAGGGTTATCTGAAATTATTTGTACACCAATGTCCTATGTATGCTAACGCGGACTGACAATTATCAGATAATTATCATATGTACATATGCATCGGACGACAAAAAATTTCTATGCACATAGTTTACGTTATTGATACACAACACGGACACATGGGGGCACGTGCCCTCCGTGTATTTCTACCGCCCAAACCTTGTAAATTTTGGCGATGGGACCTTCACAAAAGTTGTTCAGTAGATTTAGGGCTATAACATGTACAAATGCAACCAATTCTGAGAGGGGTTCTTTTGCCATGGCCTTTGTCAAGTATATCCTTTGAGCAAATCCGAAACGAACAATTTAACTCCACGAAATCCAAATAAACGTCTACAATTTATGAAGTGGGTGGGTGAAAATTATGTCATAATATTTTTATTCACATATAGCTAATGTAGAAAGAAACGTGAATGGAATCTATATACACGGTTTCGTCATTTCTGATTAATGTAATCAATTAATTGTTTTACTTCGATTCCAACCAATGCATTGCGAATAATTGAACCCGAACTTAAGATACTAGAACGAATTACAACACTACAGCGGATTTGGCAGTGCAGTTCCCGTTTAAAAAATATTCAAACACATATTTCGTAGCGTAAGACTGTCCATCAAATTCTGAATCTCTTTTTCCTCCGGAGTCCGGATGAGTTTGATTTTGTGGACGGATGGATTTGAGCCAGGAGAGCGGATGAAGAAGGAGCGGAATGGACGGAGGAAAGCGGAGGAAAAATTCATCCGGATTTTGTAATAAATCCAAAGCCACTTTCAGTCAAAGTCTAACTATTAACTAGTGCCATGCCACAAACACAGAAATATGTCACATTCTCACACATGTAATCACAGACCCAATTTTACCACTATATTCTGTACCTCACCTCCCGAATACAATTTTTACTTATTATGCTGAAACAAATACAATCGAACTAAAATCGACTAGGAAAAAAGATCTGTCCCATTTTGAAAGTAGACATAAAATGCAGGGTAGTTAACATTAAAAACCATAGGGGGAAGTGGGCTAATTCTAGCCACCATGGAGACAATGTGCTAATTACGGCCACCTCTTAACTACGTGGGCATGGCAACCAAGAAACATGCGCACAAATGGCGGTGGCTGTTATTAGCACACTTTTTGAGGTTATGGAGAAATTAACCCATAAACAACAAGTGTGCCAATTCCAGCCTATCGTAATGCACTTGACTCCTCCAACGGACGTGTGAAGCGGAGACGGTGTCCTAATTTCAGCCAGGGGGAGGAGTTTTTTTCCGCGTTACCCCACGTGATAAGTTGTCGTAATTGACACACTTTCCCAATGTGGCTCGAATTAGCCCACTTCCCCCTAATATCTGATTGAGGATTCCAGCCCCACATTTTTGACCAGATCTAAATCTGAGGGAGGCCCGTATGTTAGAGGTCATTTCAATCCCTGTCCCATGGATCCAATTCATTCTACATAAGTCTACTACAAAATTTGAAATCGAGATTTCAGTTTAGACTAAAAAATATTCAAAATAATCCTCCTTGAGGTATGCATGTAAAAAGATGAGCGGATATTTCGGGTAAATATTCTGTGTGTTTTCCATTGGGTCTGGGAAAATAGTATATCGTTCGCACTATGTAATAATAATAAAATCCATTCTAAAGGCAAGCACGATACATTATCATTGTTAACCTATGGATGGAAATGAAACCCTTCACTTAGGAGGATGAATGTCGTACTTTTACTATTGATTGATTAGTAAAACTTTTAGACTTCAATTCTAGATTTATCTCATCAATATGTCTCATTTTGAATTATTTTTTTAATGTTTAAATACATACAAAATTATCTTTTAGTATTGCGATCTGGTCTGGTTGAATTATATGTATTATGTATTATATGTATTATGTATGTAGTACGAAGATGGGATTGGTAAAAATATAACCACTTCTAATCTGAGTTCTTGCGACGCGACGGTGATTGAAAATTGATCCATTTAATGTTAGATACGATACATTCCTATTAATTCCATTCCTCTGTAGGTCAACGCGCGGAGGCAATATACTGTATTGGCAGTATTGGACAAAATGTGTCATTGGTGCAAGAGATTAGCAAAAGTTATGCCGATGTGCGATATTTTTTGGGTTAAACATTTCGATTTGATTATGTTCTTTGTATCACCACCATGACATGCATAATATGTGAATCACCACAATCAGATCTAAAACTAATTTTAACAAAAAGTTATTTTCTTCAAATGACCCACTAGAAGCTCGGACGGTATGGCCGTAGGCATAGAATTCAGAATTCCATGGTATTGATCAATCCTTTACTACTACTAGGGGTGGTCTTACCTAATAGGGGGTGATACAATATGTAAGCCAGATTAACCTTTGAAGAAACTATTTACAATATTCAAATCCATATTTCTTGTTATTCAGTGTAGTAGGACTAGGACTGTCTATTAAATTCTGACTCATTTTTTGCTCCGTACCCAATTGGGTTTGAATATTTTTGTATGGAAGCGAGATGAGTTCATCTCCTCCATCCCCAGGAGGACCAGAATGGACGGAGGAAAGCGTCCACCAAATTTATCCGGACTTCATACTAAATCCAATCCCAATTTCAGTCAAACTCTAACCATTAGCTATAGCCGTGCCACAAACATACACACAAATTATGTCACGATCCTATTCCGTACTTCTCATGATTACAATTTTTGCACTCGAATTTCTGCAGTCGAACTACACTCGACTCGGGTGTAAAATGTTCTATCCCATTAAAGAAGTCGTCAGAGGTCAAATGATTCAGGATTCAGTTCCAAATGTGTGGACCCATCTGAAGGTGGTCGCTATATACAAGTGGACTCACTCCACTAACTTTCCGTGGAGACTAAAATCTAAGACATGATCGACCTTTGTATGTATCAGATTTTATTTTGACTACCTAGTTATGATCCAAATATATATTACAAACATTAAATAACATTAGGCGTAAAGCAGACATGGTCATACGTATACGGGTATACTTTTTGTGTAGATATTTAGGTCCATCTACATCGGGCATATGAAATGTATCAATACAATACGACGGATATGATTTAGAAAAATAAACCGTCCTGCGTATGGATATACCTTATCAGTAGGATTTTTTGGGTTGTAGTAATTTTTAATTGTATTTGATTGTTAAGGTTTAAGTTTGTTAAGGTTGTTCAACGTTCATCTTGTCTCGAAAATCTCACTATTTCACTTCTGAAATCCGAGCCCACTATATTCTACCTCAGAATCCTAGAAAAATATGCATTTCACTTCAAAAACCCTAAAACCTCTCTATATCATACTAAAATTAGGAAGACTTTCACTTTGACTTTCACTCTATACGCCATCGCACATGCCCAAAAATAGAAATTCGTTTCACGGATTTTCGTGACCGAATAGTGGCCGAATATTCGGTATTCGGTGAAGCGCCGAATATTCGGTATTCGGTGAAGCGCCGAATACCGTAATATTCGGCCGAATATTCGGTTCTATTCGGCCGAATATTACGGTATTC
>JAQFYE010000473.1:0-35639 GCA_034694305.1 Protaphorura glebata
ACTGTTGTAAACAAGAGGACCATGTTTGATAACAAGATTCATAACAAATAAACTTCTTACACTAAAATCGCAGAAAATTTCATAATAGTAGTCCAATAATTCACACCTAATAGGGTAAGCTGGGCTAATTATTCCCACTTTTGTGCCTGGGCGATTCAAAGGGTCGTTATCTCGTACTACATGAAAGTATTGATTCGGACTCATCAAGAATGCGATCTTCTCAAAAAACTAATTTTTTTGAAATTTTTAACCTTTCCTAACCTCAGAATAACAATAGCTTTATGTAACCATGGGAACGAGGACCAAAAAACAAGATTCGGGGTAATTATTCCCACCCCCTGGGCTAATTTTTCCCACCGTATGTAAACAGTTGTATTTTGACTTGACATTACCCGGCAGCAATGGGAAAAATTAGTCCGGTTCCCGAGAACCGTTTATTTGAATTTCGGTCTAAAATTATGTAAATCTGGACTTAATGTCGTGCGAATAATTAGCCCGTTCTTTCTTTTTATCAAAATTTTGAAGATTTTATCAAGATTACGAATATAGTTAAAATCTGACGACAAAAAGTAAGTCGGTTTAAGTTTTATTTATTTATTTATTTATTTATTTAGCCGTTTATTTCAAATCAGAGAACTGCAAGAGATATCCGTCAATACAGAACCTGGGAGACAACGATTTGACAGGAGACCTTACGAAGAACAGTAGAAATCAAGAAAAATATGGATGTGTCGTTACCTGGTACAGAATTTTCACAATTCCTTGGCTTCGGATGTGACGATATTGTTGACCGGGAGTCGGCGGCTTCCCAAAATTTCAAAAAAAATTGTTTTGATTTTGTGTGATTTAGATGAGTTGAAGAACTGGCGGTAGAATATTTGTCGGTGATACACGTAGGTTTTCCCGGTCCGTTCCATTTTGTTAATGATTTTATGACATTTGTGTAGCTTGCGCAATAGATTTTACAAAAAATGGGAATAATTAACCCGGTGAGAATAATTAACCCCGCCTACCCTACCAAATATTCCAATCTTAAAAGAATACGTAATCATTTACGTTTGTTAGTTTACCAAACTCTCAATCCGTCCTTCGATGGCTCCGTGTCTTTAATTGATTTCAGCTTAGCTGATAGAGAGTTGAAAAGACAAATCGCTCTATATTTCTCATTGGTCTAAAGAGAATGCACTCACACGAGAAACAAATAAATTTAACTGACGTGCTGATTTTCTCTGAACAACAATAGGTCCCATGAAAATGGGTCTCAGATGAGAATTATAGTCCGTGTTAAAAATTTGATACAGGGTCGTAAGGGTAAGAAAAACCATTCGCTCCTTCACAGTTTGAAGACCAAACCGCTCACAAACCGATAGGATTCCCTTAGTACCAACAGAGGTGCGAAATATAACTAAAATGCTCTGGTCATAACTGCTATTTTTCAATCCAGTCACAACAAAATTATCAAAGGACAAGCAGAATTATCACATACGAAAATAATTTCTATTTCTTGCTTGGCGGTGCTGCAAAGTGAAAAATCTACAAAGTCTTGCTTACAGGGTAACAGTCGCGCGTATTGCGATAAGTGCTTATTAGGTCTGAAAATACAACTTTTTTTCTTTTTGGCCACATTAGGACAGATTGGTACTCATAGTAGTATAGTAGTCCGATATTGTTATCCAACGAACTTGATCGGAGCTATGGGCTCCTTCTCGTGCCAAGTTTAAACTGAATAAGACTAAAATTGTGACTGCTAGAGCTGACACACACACACATGCACCTACCAAGGACCATTGTATAGCTTAGTTGTATCGCCTTTCGCAATGAAGAGCGGATCAAATTACTAATATTTTTCGTTTAAATAGTAGAGTGGGTTTATAATTTCTACGAGAGTACAAATGAATTAGAGGAGTGATGATGAAGTTAACACATCTTGACGTTTATATTTATTGGTGAGAAAAACAGGATATAAGTTGTGCGAAGACTGACTACAATAATATGAAGAGTTGTATGAGCTGAGCCAAATTGAAGGAGTAGGGAATGGAAGATGAGGAAGTGATTGGATTAAGCTAAAATGTTTGGATAATATGTGAAAGTGTGTGAGTGCGTGTGTGTAGTGAAAGTGCAGAAGAGAACAGTGAAAGTGATGTCAGTGGAGAAGAAGGTATAATAGGGTTTTCGAAAAATTTATAAGATCATTGGTCGACACGATATTAAGACGAATTAGACAGCTGGAGTTTGATGCGCGGAGGAGCATTTGGGGAACAGAACCAGAGTTTCATGGTTTTTCCTTTATCCATGTTTCTTCGGCGGCTCAAGAGTCTCCGAGGAAATGAAAGTAACGGCTGACCATTATCCAAATGAGAAAGAATTCAATCAACTAAATGCGCGCATGAATCCTGACTGGCTAGTGATATTTTCTGCGCACTTGTGACGGATTGCTCTTCGAGTTTGTTCTCCAATTTGCCTAAAAGCTGTAAAATTACACTTTTTGAAGGGTCTGCATCAAGGCTAGTTCGTTCGTATCACATTAGCCTTTCTACCTCCTTCGAGGTCCACCTTTTATTGTGCCGTGCTAAAGAGCATATACGACGCGTCGCCTCTTCAGAAATAATTCAGTTTCTCTTTAATTTTGACGAAAATAAATTCATACAGCCTCGTTGTTTATGGTCACTAAACATGAGGGTATAATAGTACAAAAGGAATAATTAAGATAGACAATTTCTAAACAAGTTAAGTGTTTCAGGATAGGGCATGAAATAGTATTTGAGATGACAAAGCTGAAGGGCGAATTTGCTTAAGCTCAGGAAGGATAAAAATTCTAGCACCAGTTCAAGTTTCAAATTACTTTTGAATGGAAGGAACCCTGGCCGCCAAAGAATTTTTAGTAGACTTACGGCATGTAAATATTACAATATACATGTATAATTCATATTCTTATTACTTAATATCAGAGAGCCAAAGCATGCTGATGCCGTCGGAGTAGGGAAAGGGATTGCACCGTTTATATTTTTAAGAGGCTCCACTTCCATGCCTACACTTTCGTGTAATTTCCTTGTCAAATAAATCATGCAGCTCGTGCAGTTTGCAACTAAATGAGTTTTGTCGAAGAAATGACAACAAAAGTAAACATCTAATGATTTAATACATATTTTGTGTTTGAGATTCGTTCGGGTGGTTCATTACTATGCGGAACTCGACTCCAGTTCGGTTTCTCATCAGTTTGGACAATCAGGGTGGAAGAGGACAAGTTACCACGTGACAAGTTTAGTCTTTGGTTATGGGTCCAGTTTACTACTGTTTCACAATTTTACATTTGTATCAATATGTTTTATTCAAGTTCTCTGTTTCTACCAAATGTCTTCAGAAAGTGTATTAATTATAATCAGGAATGAGTTTGAAACCTAAATTATTCCATCATTCGTTGCTCGATTGTATTTCAAGGAAACGCAATTAAGATTGAGCGTCACACCAACAATCGAATAGTTTACCTTAAGTGAAGTGAAAGTCGGAAAGTACCAGAGAATCTGATTACGTCTTATACAGTATTAGGAGAAAAGTCCTGGAGATGAGACGACGCAGGCTGTTCTAAGATTTGCTGTGGTGTGTGGTGTGGGGACTCCAAGTTTGAAGATATCTCTAGAGAATAAATTTATTCCTGACATTAGGTTGACGGGAATTTAGTAAATATGTGGTAGAAATGACTGCGAGGGAGCTATTAGGCGAGGCTCAAGAGGAAGGGAGGCACAGCATCAGGCGATGTAATTAGTCGAGGCGCCCTCGCCTCCATTTCACTCCACATTACTTATGGAACTTATGTTGGAGAAAATAAGCTAGTCGGATAGTTTAAGGAGTACCAGGTGTGTATTATGGACTTGGGATGCCACGAAGGATTATCTGCAAATTCTGATGAGATACTTAGAGAATTTCCATATTCATCGCACAGTTCGAGCCTGTTCATGGAATGAAATGCCCATTCTGCCAGATTTCACATTCCAACAGCTACACGCCCACCTCCACCAACTTCCTTCTTAATTTTTATAATTACTTGCCTGATTTGTGTTTCTAAGTCCACTAGCCCTCCACAACTTGACTTTCTCCGCTCCCCGCTCTCCGTATTTATGGAGAAAATGTACCAAACACCTACTTTGTCGTTTATTTTCCTCATCTGGTGTGCCACGTGCACAAGACAACACCTTCGAATTGTAACTTTAAAGTCGAGTGTTTAAGAAATATTGCATTCACCTAGTCAGTTATCATTATTTTCACAGTACAGTCAAAACTACAAGCTGTATCCTAGCGGACAGGGGTTGAGGGTTAACATTGACAGTGTAGTAGAGGTGACTCCCCTTTACAGAGTGTTTAACACAGCGGCATTGGGGTCTGACAAGGACCAGGTAGCCTCAGTCACCAATCTCTCAATTCCTGATTTGTTGTGAACTTGTGTTAACATGACGTTGGCGACGAATTACTTAAATTCAAGTTTCAAGTTTGGTTTTATTCAGTTGTCTTTCCAGTTCAACAATTTGCCGATTATTAATCTACAAATATTTTGCTGCTCTCCCACAGGTGACAACATATAAATAAATCAATTACAAAGCACGACACTGGCTTGAACTGCGTAAAGCATGTCAAATGCAGAAATTAAAGCAGGGCCAGACGGTAAAGTAAAAAATAAACATGTTATTTGCTGCGGGAACTGTCATGAATTTCCATGGAATGTTAAAAAAAACAGAAGAAAGGGAGAATTGACATTGCATTGATAAAAAATTTTTGGATGACAACAGAGTTGATGACACATTTCTAGATGAGTGGGTTGCGTTGAGTCCGTGACAGTAGTGACAGGATTGGGTTTTGACAGGAGATAGGTGAGAAAGACCATTTATAGTCACTACTGACTGATACAAGTCTGAGGGAGAGGGCTTGCCATTTTAGTGTATGTCGGAAACGACACACTGCCTCTGATCAGAGGTCGGTCCAAACTTACAAAAAAGAAGTCAAGTAAAAAAGAAAAGTCGAAGGAGTTGTACATCAGATGAGAAGAAGAATTGAGCAATATGCGAGAGGATAGGAGCAGAAGCACCCTAATGCTTGTAATAGATTCGAACAGCGGAATTCAATTTAAAGAGTCGGGAGCTAAAAATATTGTTCACTTACGTCGCAAGATAGTATTTTGCCGGTTGTCCACTCATTCCATACAATCTTTACTGCTTTTTATGACCATCTCAAGCTCTCACTCAATTTACCTTGGGGTCCAGCGATGCCCATTCCATGGACTTGGAATGGAGACTCTTTGAAGAAATTATTGTCAAATGATGACGAGTGCAATTTAGAGTCTTACCAAAACATAAATGTCAAAATGGAATTGAATCCATCTACGAAAACGAATGCATACGTTTTATCTATATATCTAAGGGCTACCCACGCGGTGCGGTTTGCAAAACGTTGCTACATTATTTGTCAGTCCCGCTAGTTTTAACATCCCTCTCAGGCTTTGATTAAGTAAAAGTGTCTTATTTTGAATAGTTTGCAAATCTTCCAGTTCTAACAAGGGATTTAATATTTCCACAGAACGTAAGCGACAACTTCAGACGAGGAACGAATTGGACCAAACCACTTCTGCCTCGAGACCCGCGATAATCCGATCTCTCGGATCCGACCCACACGGTTGGATTATATCGGATCGACCCGTACGGTTGGATTGTGTCGGATTGACCCGATGATCCGATCCGCTGCGAAACACTACTTAAAACAAACTTGTGCTTTAGAACCGAAAAATGTCAAACCCTCGTTATTTTGAGAAGGGGTTAAGCTGTCGACTCAAATAATTAGTGTCTAAAATCAGTTTCATTCATTGAGCCTTGAGTACGTGCAGATTTGGTTAAATATTATTTCCACGTGGTCAGTGTAACGAATGGATTTACCTTCAGTTATGAAAAACTGGCAGCGAAGAGGGAGCTCCTCGAGTTAACAAAATCCGTTGAACAAAATACTATAGCTTTTGAAAAATAATTTTAAATAAACACGTATACGAATGTGTTAGTTTTAAACGAATCTTGAGTTCTTTGTCTAAACTTCAGATGACTGGGTAATATTTCTGTGAAGCAGATATTTGGAATAATGTAGGCGCTCAATTTTGTTTTCCTCCTGAGCATGAAACGTCACAAATAATAAACAAATGCCCGAAAAAATAGGGACCCTAGAAGGGCACTGCTTTCTTTTTCATTATCAAGTTTTCTCGTAAGTAAATGCAATCAGACATACTTTCGTATGGTTTTCTAGAGTTGAACTGAATGAAGTCTTGTGTAGCCAGAGCTTGAAGATACCTGTCAATCCGTCACTAACTCTCAAACACACACCTACATACATTCTCTGTGATTGTCTTACACTCCGGATACATTTATTATTTTGGATTATAGCTGCAGATTTTGTCCTAATTGAACGTTCATCTGGTATATTCTATTTTCTATCATCGGGGATATTATCACCCCGGATATTTCCCTCTAGAAGATGGTGGCAGGGAAGTGACTACACTGGGTTGACACACGTCCAGGAGCAAAGCAGAAGAGTGGTGAATGGTTCCCCTTGACTGGTGACGGTGACCCTGGTCGCCCCTATATAGTGAGTGTGTGAGTGTGTGTCTATTGAAAGAGTTAGGTCTCTCTCGAGTATGAATGAATGAGTGAATGAGTGCGTGGATGCAGATGCTGTTTTCCACTCATGACTGATCATCTCGTTCATTCCCTCCTCTGCCAGTCAAACGGTGTGGGAAAATAAATTTCATGAATAGAATCACTTAGCTCAAACTCACGTTGTCCTGCTCCACTGAGCCCTTCCACTTTCAATTAACAACAACAATCACATATTTCTCCCTTTCCCTGACTAGTCTCTTCCAACTCAAAGTTACTCTTTCATGACGCCGTTATAATTGGATCACGTTGGCTCGTGAGACCCAGAGAGTTTAGTACGACCAGTAATGCCAAATGCAAGGTAGGGGAAATGAACAAGTTGAAGTTAAGTTTTTTTTCTACAACATGAAAGCATTCAGGGTTTGGGATTCGCCAATCTCCCTCGTTTCCGCGTTCCATGCGTTTTTCTCCGTACGTCGTCCTAAGTTGCGTTAGTGGGATGATTGTCTTTGATTGAAGAAGAGATAAGGGAGATAATAAGGTGGGAAAACTAAGTGCAAGAACACCGTAGGCCTCTGGAAAAGGGAATATAGACAAGCTAATAGTAGTGGCCATGGCCAGGGTAGGGCTGGGCAGGAAACCTTTCCGTTAACTTTCTTCAGAATGGAAAACTTTCTCCAGCCAGGAGATAGACAGAGAATAAAAAAGTTATATTTTGAGGATAGTCGACAGAACAAGTGTCATTACTCAACGTCTAATTGTGTTACCCTCTGAGGGTATAAAACAAAGGAAAAAGGACAAACGAAGTAAGAGTATAAGTTAGAAGCTCATTTCTGGAACAATTACCTCCGATTACGAGAGGAAAGGCAGATACAGGAGCACAGTGTATGCTGCCAGGACTCGGGGACTCTTGTGCCGTCCTAAACAAACTTTCTCCGTTCTTCCTTTCCTACACAGGAGAAAGAAGAGTGAAAAGAGAGAATCATAATTTGAACATTTTATCATTCGGGGCAAGTTGAGCTGTTTGAAAGTTGGTCTAGCTTAGGAAGAGACAGCCTAGAGTCATTTTCTGCCGTGCAATGGAATTCAGTGGAATCTTTCTCTCCTCTATCCCAAGAGCTCCGTAGTGACTGACTCCTTTCAGGATTGGATAGGTTGTTAGGAGTTTGAACGCTAATACACGGACCAGGACTTCTGTTGAACCGACACTACTGACTCAAGTATTAGAACTATATGTATGTAGTTCTGGAAACGGATGTAAGACCGTGGTTTTGGCTAGTTTGAGGAATTGTGAGAGGGAGGGACTAAATTTTGGGTGGTGTGTGTGTGGTAGTAGTCGTAGTAGTGGTGGATGAGGAGAATGGTATGGAACGAGTTAGAAATTGCAAATGAGATGATTGAGTTGAAGTGATGTATGGTGGATTTGAGAGGATCCAAAGAGAAAAGTTAGAGTTTTGGTCGGTGGGAAAGATCTCTTGAAGGAAGAAAAGGAAGGAAGGAACATTGGGATCATATAAAGGAAAGAAGAGATAGAAATGCACAGACTTCTGGATAGGCCTGAGGCGCGCTTCTAAATGAGAAATCCTGCTTAATGGTCCCCCAAATGCCCATTCCCGCAACTCCAAAATCATCAAAGTCATTACAACTTCATTACAAGCAATTGCCTATCAAACTATATATCCCCCGACTAACCGCAGACAAACTTTTCATTCCTGTCCCTTTTATCTCCCTTCTTCTTACCCTAACTTGCATGATCATCATCAAATCACTCCTTCCTTCCAATTGCCTCGTCCCTCTAATTTCAATTCTTCAACTTTCTCTCTCTCAACCCAAAACTCAAACCAACTTCCTTCCTCACTCTTTCTACGCCACTTATTAAATCAAGAACATAACTCTCAGCCTTTTTTCTCATTCTCACCGGCCAGAATTAATCCATGTCAAACTACCACTCCACTGCACTCCCAACACACTCAATCCCTCCAGTCATTCTTTCATTTAATTCTTAAGATCACTCACATCAAATCCCGTCACCCCTCCGGATATTATTCCCAGTACATAATAACCTTCAATATTTCGCATTGTAGAAAGTGCAGCTAAATTAAAGCATTATTTGTTTGTTTCTCTTTTAGAGTGCTGAACCCGTAGCATTCGACATACCGAAGTACGAAATTAGATTAAATTAAGAAAAAAAAAACATTAAATGACGGGAACGTTGCAATCATTACTGGTGATCGATTGAAAATCGACAATTTCTCACTACTAATATGAAAACTGGTACAATATTTCAGATAAGAATTGTCTAACTTTACCTTTGCCAGTGCTTAACATTTTGTCTTGAATTGACGTTAATTGTATTGAGAGTATCATCAGACGTGCTGGAAGGTTTGTCTTAAATGTACCTAAATTAGATACAATAAAGCAGCGTATAACTGGCGAACTAAAGTGGCTATAACCCATCAATCTTTATAAATATGAAATGTTAAAAATGATTCATTCAATAATTAATCGATTGATTGATTGATTGAGTTTATTTATGTGTTTGTTGTATATCATTACAGTTTTTTCGTACAAGAACACAATAAATCTACTATAAGAAAAATCTAAATACTACTATAAGAATAAAAATATTGATTGTTTAAAAATAATACAATGCAAATGATACAATACATTCGATCCAAGTGATCAATTTTAGGTTTGTGAATAAGCTGTGAATGAATGAATAAATAAATTACTGTTTATTAACAAAACTCAGATTTAATGTGCATTTGTAACCTTACCTTTACCAGTCTTTAACTTCGTACTAAAAATAATTCTACAATTTAAAACCTTGACTGACTGATTCTAAACTTGCGTATAACTATATAACTGTTGTACTTGAATGTCCGACTTGGCTATACTACTCGACCTAATTAAAATACATGCGAATAACATAATGACCTCATCAGAGGGCGTTACCTTTCGTAAAAGTAAATAAAGATTTATATACCGATGTTCTGATGAGACCATCGTTAACGGAAAACACAATTATAAAGCAATTTTGTTATACCGGGTAAAAATGACGTTAGGCTAATAGAACGACAAATTATTATAGTATGGATGACTGCTACACAAAGTTCGCCGCACTATGCGCACCATCTGACCGAGTTTACAAGCCTATGATAAATAAATTCCCAAAGACGCTAGACACCGTTAGACCCAAAGAGTAGGCACGGCCCTGAAAGGGCGGGTGCTTCCTCTATGTTATAATGGCTAATGGATAATTCTATGGCTAATAAGGTCTAAGCATAGAGGAAGCACCCGCCCTTTCAGGTCGTGCTTACTCGTTAGACCTTATTAACTCGAATCAACATTTAAGTATAATCCGTTCGACTAAAAGACAAGCGTATCTCAATTAGCCGATAATTGCAGGGAGATTGCGAGAAAGGTCTCAGACGATGTAGATGGCTAAGGCTGCAAATTGGGAAGGTATTTCATGATTTTGATGATAAGTCATTTTTGATGTTGAATTCTGTACAGGTGGACTACCAATGGAAAAGTCCATGCTGTCCAAAGAAATTTCAGTCTAATCAAAAACTAGATTATAGTATAGTGGATTGGTTTTATCTTCGAAAAGAAAGAGGGTAAGACACAAAAGAAAGGGAATAGGTACAAAGAATTTTGCTCGTCAACTCTAATTTAAGTCCACAGTAGCCGAAATCGAATTAGCGAAAGGAAGGCATTGAACACCCAAAGAACCGTACATTAAAACCAATTCACATTCATAATTAAATTTGCAGGCTATTGTTAGTAGAAATATGGGATCTTAGTAACTCGTGAAGTCGATACGTATAGCTAGATAGGGCTAGTCAGCTCGGTAGTTTAGCTGAGTCTGTAGTAAATAATAGGTAATATTCCGCTCTTTCCTACTCAACTCCTATTCAACTCCAAATTGAATTAAAATGAAGCAGAAATAATCAAACTGACGTTCTATAAACACAGTCTCCCCCATGGTTCCTATGTTCCTTCGCATTACGTATTTTGTTGTCCGCAACAATGGTTTTGGAAGGTAAACAGTGGAAGCAAATCAAGTGGGAACCCAACAACTGTAATCGCATCATAAATACAACTTTAATATATATCGTATGTGTAGTATTATGATCGTGACTAGTATTTAGCGTTTGTACGAACAGAACAGCTGAAATCAGTCAGTCGATCATTTAATTTTATTTCAACAAATACATGAGTCAATTTGATAACCACTATGTATGTCTATGTGCTTAAATGTATACCACGCGTATGATTCACTTTCATCGCAGACATCTTCAGTATTTTTGCAGCGGAAATTATGGAACAGCTTTAGATAACTAATATTCAATAATTTCATTCATTCTCTGAGCGAGTGCGATTTAGTTTTCGGTTTGGTTTCTTTATTGACGTGATATTTCAAAGCATTCAAACATAAAAGTATGGAAACTGATTCAAATCGATGTATTATTTATTTTGATAACAAAAACTACAGGAAATAGAAACTAAGCTGTCGCACTTTGCCACAGCTAGGGTACAATCATTGATTAATTTAATCACGCTGGTCACAATCATTCTTCTCATCTTATAAACATACAAACATGAGTAAAGTCATAGCTATTTTTCCCCTAGGTTCCGGAAGTGGTCGGATCGACTAATGATCCAGTTTACATCATAAGCTCTTAAAAATACTCGCCGTTATTTATGACTTTCCAGTACCATTAATTTTTTAAACAAATGAATTAAGCATGTGGAATCGGAGCATTTATTTTTAGTCAGGAATTTTGACAGAACTTTTGAGAATGAATTATTGCAGGCTTCAGACTAATCTCTTGTCCAGAGACTAATTTCTGAATCCATTGTATCGCCGTCAGTCCCATTTTGCTAAATTTAAATCATAAAATTCAATGCCAGAATGACGACAACTTTAATTGAGACATTGGCTTATGTAACAAACATGATGGTCTGTGCACAATAAGGGGATATAAGAGCGCGGGTTAATAAAACTAGAATGAGACACGAGACATCCTATGGAACATAATCTCGGCCATAACGAATCAGACTTATCACTGGTATATCCACAGGCAGAAGGATTTCGTCCTACGATACATAATAATGTGGGGATCTAGAAAGTACAGAGTGACAAAGTTGGGCATTTAATAAAATAGCACTATTTACTAATTTGTAGACATTTGCAAGCGACGGTATTATATAATATGTAAGACTCGTATACAGAGTAATGGTATACACGTTCGTGTCATTCCCATTGTTGTTGTTCTTGCATTACATTTATTCATCACTGCTGACTACTGTATGAATGACAGGACTAATTAGTCGTGTTAAATCACAAAAACAAAATAGGATAACATCATAATAACAACGTTTCAGTTCGAAAGAAGTCGCAGACAATAATAGTAATAATAATAATGATAATAATAATAATACAATTATGTTATTAATAAGAATAATAAATTTATAGGTACAGAGACTTGAACCGTCACATTATTGTTAAGATCTAGATCTAGACAATATATAATAATATGGGTTGAGCACCCATTAAATAAAACCTTAACGATCAACACTTTTGTCCCAAATTATTATTCAGGTTTATGGTCCTTCTACGATCCCGGAATCAGGACTTCCATAACCGTTGGAACCATCATCTATATTTGTAGAATTGACTTGTCTGTGATTACTGCAACCGGGTCCTTTCGGCAGACATGGGTGCATCAGAAAATTTGAGTTTTGACCAGCACCCTTTGAAGACTTCATTATGTTGCTGCCCTCTGGACCACGTGATTGTTGTGATGGTGGTGAGCCATGGAAGGGCTCAGTGACTGAAGTTTGGCTGACAGTGCAGTGCTCGGTTTGGACTCCTGGTTGCTGGAAATTTAAAAATAACAATTTTGAAAACAAATTGAAAACTTAATTCTGTTCCGGGAATTACAGCTTAAATAAAGGGAGATTTTGAAATATATATCGTCTCAACATTTGATTTTATGTGAGATTTATTTCAAAGTTTGGCGAGTCTCAATATGCCCCGCTCGCAAGAGATTTACTCGAAATTAATTTTTAAATAATTTAAATGAGTGAAATTCGTTAACAAGTTTGAACGAGCACAATGTAAGGTACAGGAGCAATTAATGGTGTAATACCTGGAAATGTGTGACTTGCCTTCGTAGGAGGGCGAGATTTCCAGGGCTGTAAGCCATATTAGCGAACACCATTCTTTCCTCGTAGTCATATTCACAGAGAATCTTATTTTCGCAAAGGTAGAATCGATCACCGACACAAAACCTAATTTAAAATGAATGAATGATTAGTCCGGACGGTGGGACAATGCGGAAATTGGTTTATACGCACGACCGAGTCGGGTCAGTCCGTGCTTAATTAATTAATCCGTCGGAACTCGGGAAGTTGTATGTAGGTCTAACCTGTGATTGCATTGCTGACAGGCAAAACATTCGAGGTGGTAAACATTGTTCCTCGCTCTCATGACCATTTCGAAAGCAGGAATGACTTTAGAACACGCAGCACAATAACCAGTATTCCCGAACAATCTGAAAATAAAAGAACTACATGAATATAGGATTTGAATTTGAAAGATTTGAGTATTAAATCAAAATCCATCCATTCATCAATCCTTTCTAAGGCGAAGACACAAGATTTGTGTGTGTACTCAGTTCAGGAGAGACAGGGATAAAGAAAAAGAATGAAACAGTAGTCGTCGTCATCGTCCTAAGTTGGAGAGGTGCGGGGTGCTGGGAGAAAGTCGTAGGTGAAAGTCATAGTCGACGTCGTAGTTTCGTTGTGTCTATGTGGCTAAAAGCTAATTAGTGAAATAGGTCGTTTAAGCGAAACCAAACGAAGCGAAATGAAGGGCGCTGGGTGTTTGGTGAGTTTTTGGGAGGAAGGAGGGCAACAAAGTTGTACTAGTGGCGGTGGCAACAGGGAAAGGAAGGAATATGGACAGAGCATCCGCCATCCTACCCAACCTCCGTCGTCCCCTCAAAAAACCAATTCAAATTTACATAAAGTAATTGCTGAATTGCTACACATTGAATTCATTCTCTAGCTCTTTATTCACATCGTGTTTTTGACAGTGAGTTATTGTACTTGTGAGTTTTCAATTAGTTTGTTTACGCTCCCGTAAAAACTCCACTTTCTCTGGTCCCTTTTAATGAAAGAATAATAATAATTAAGCTCTTTAAAGCCTGACATATTATATCTATTCACCCCGCCTCCATTTTTCTCCCTTAATTGAACGCAGAGACTAAATCCTTCCGCATCTCTCTCCGTCTCTCTCCTCATCTCCTCTCACTAATGCACCATCAAACCCAAAACGTCTTCTGCAACTGAAACCCTCTCTCAGGAACTCTACTCTGTTCTCACAAAACCTGGAAAGTCCGACCTACTCGGTTGTATTTAACTAAAACAACATAACAGAACAAAAAAGAACTGACAAATGACTTTAATTTTCTCCCACTTTCACATACCTCAAATAGTCTCGCTTGCATAGAATCAAATTCGCCTTTGTGTAGAGCGTCGATCCGACTTCACCGAGACGACAGTCACAACAACCACATTTCAAACAGTCCTCATGCCAATACATGTCCAAAGCTTTGAGCAGAAACCGATCGGTGATTCTTTTCCCACACCCAGCACACTCGTTGCTCGTTCCACTCATTCCAGGACCTTCACGAGAGTGACGAGCTACCCCGCACACGGAACCACCATTCGTCAATGTCCCACCAGACTCTAAAAACAAAGCAAAAATGAACTTGACACACACACATCATCAACTCATGGCAAGGTCAATAGATAGACGGAGCTGATGTCAGGATAAGATGTGTCGTTCGTACGTGTCAACATGTCTTTGTATCAAATGATAAGTTAGATGCCGGAAATGACACACCGCTCTTCAAGGCAGAATTTGGCAGTCAGTGAAGATAGATCTGAATGTTTAGTAAGGAATATGGAGTAATGCCTCCAAACTGTACATACCCAACGCACTCAGATTACTCCCGTGGTGGGGGACCTAAGGTAATATCCGCTCAAGAAATTGGGACATAACGTAAACTAGGTCTAGGTCCTATCTGTGTATTACCAAATTCTGTAGTACTACGATTACTGTGGGGTGGGGATACCGTAGCTGTCACAGACTTACCCATTACCTTGTTGCGAATGGACGGCTTATCTACGTCTTCATTTCGATAACACTCTCAGGGTCTATTGTTGAGTCGTTAGGAGAAGACCAATAACGATTTATAGCTTTACCGAGCTTATTTAAAAAAAAACATTATCTCCCGCCAGCTCCATCTACCATCAAAGTCGGCGGGTTAGGAGGTACCAGTTCTATAAAGTTTTACAGCAAAAACTTTCACTTGTGTGGAAGCACTTGATGAGAATAACTCAAATAGCTGTTTTTAGTTTTGACCTCTAAATGACCTAGACAGGCCAAGTGCGCAGAAGTTTCAGAAGGGACACCCATTACTGACCTCCGGGGCCAAATTTTGGTTTGTTTTATCAAATTCTGTACCACATAACTCATTGTAGAGCAAGTAAGGCATTTTTCGGCTTTTGAGCATCTTCACAAGACCAAGGATAGGTGGTGAAAGGGGAATGAATGAATTGACTCCACAAGTATAAAGTAAGGGCGATGAAAATCAGTAGGAAGTAATGGAAGAACGAAAGTCTAAAGTAAAGTGAAAGTAAAGTAGACGTGTGGATAAGTATATAGGATGAACAGTGATGTGATGTTGTTTGTCGGGCAAAGAAACAAAGTGACATGAGTCGTCGGTGACTGGTAGTAGTAGAATAGGAGCGTGAGTACTCCGTGTCGCTACACTAAGTTTGGTAGAGAGCGAGAGAGCACACAAAAAAATCAGCCAGTTAATGCGATTAAGTTGTCGTATTTTCTTTCACTGACTCACGTTATTGGAAAAGTGATCTTTCCCATCTCTTTTATTGTTTTTTCTGACCCAGAGTTGGAACAAAATTTTGTTTCCTTTCCCAGGGAAAAAGACTAAGGATCTTATTCTCTGGAGAAAGAGGACAGCTGGGATTGTTTCTTCTCGGACGAGTTTTGGTCGCCTTGTTAGAGATCTCATTAAAAATGTACCAGTAGGTAGTGTTGACAAAACAAACAAACACCTCCCATTCCCAATCGCCTCTCCGATTCAATCACAACTCCATTCCCGATCTCTACACGGCTTTCCTTCAATCTCTTAATGTTTATCAGCCTCCACAATGTTAGCAGAGGTCGAGTCTACACAACAAGAGCAGTCGTGTCCACTGTGGCGTGGAGTCATATGAAAGATGCACAGATGAAATCGGTGAGAAGACAGGCAGGAGAGAGATGGAGAAAGTAATGATTCCAAACCTTTAAGGTTTTTTTTAAATATATTTCAAAGGGAATAAAAGGGACTACAATGGGCTGGATGGAATTGGGTTGTGATTGTGGAAGGATGGTGGGTGTGTTTGTCTAGTGTATGAGTGTCTGAGTTAGAAAACTAGAACTGGACTCGTCTAGATAGCCGTTTTTGGACTAGAGGAGATGGAGGGAGGGGAAAGGAGTAGAAGGAGAGTATTTTCTCATGTCTGCAGATACGGCGGAATATAAACGTATCACAAGGCAATTAATCACAGTAGCCCGCACTTGACGTTTCATTAGCTCGTCTCTTTTCGTTTTCCCAGATTTAATTAACATTGCAACGGTCGAACAAACTTTCACCAAACCCAGTTGGATCTTTACTCAACTTGTTTTGACGCTTGTATTCGCCCATTTAACACTTGAGCTTCCACGAACAGCTCATTCCAACCCTATGTAGTCTTACGTGAGTAAATCATCTCCATTTTCCATAGAAATTCATTCCAAATTTCACTTCAGTTTTCCCATTAAATACGACAGCTCCTCTACTACTGTAGTCGTACTATTATAACGTGGCCACTAACCTTTTGTTCCATTCCATCTACCCAATTCCCTTCTCCACAACACCGAAAATAACTGGACATGACCGCTCTATCAAAAATGTAGTAGTAAAGTATGAATTCTGTCTAGGCAGTTCACTCACTCACCCTTTCTTTCATCCACGTCACCGCCCCCGTCACAAAGTCATCTCTCTAGGTCTCTCTCACCGCAAAGGTATTAATTAGTTTACTGGGAATACCGAAACCAGGAATTTACGTACGGATGGCCCCAAGTAGGTCTGCTTCGTAAAAACAGTATGCGAGTGAGATTGGCCCGCCCAGACTTTGCCTCCAGTTATTTTACGTACCTATCCCTTAGTTAGGAGCAACGGAATGGACGGAACGCAGTTTATCGAAGGAAAGAGGGCGAAACGGGATGGAGAAGATTAAAAGAAAGTGAATGAGGAATTTTGAAAATGGATTCGTTAAGGTTGTCCAAACATATGCCTCTCAAAACCAGATGAGACTATCCAACTGAGGTAAAGGTTTGTGAAAGAGAGAGAAAGAGAGCGAGAGAGAGACTAAGGCAGGCAGGTGAATAAAACTTAACTCACGCTCCACTGAGGTGAATTCATTCACCCTGGGGCTCCAAAGCACTAATTAAATGGAGGAATCTCTGAAATTGCATTATTGAGAAATTGGGACTGTATTGGAAAGATGAAAAGAAATATCCTATTTCCTCTTTTTGGTAGACAGTCTAGAAACTACTAGTTCTATGAGCAACCGTCCAAGGCAGACCCGTAACATAGTATGCCCGGCCATCCAACCTCGAGAGTGCGGAGGTGGGTCCGACTGTTATGAGCGAAAAGCGGGAAAATGATGGCTACAGGTCTTCCAAACTACCAAAAGCAGTAACGTTGCCGGTAAACATACGAATGCACTTTCTGTTGAAGTATTACTTTGCTTGAATACATGGACGCAATTTCATTTACTTTTCATTTGGAAAGTTAGACTTATTACTGAGGTATATTTTACTTTTTCCGTAATTCGCAAATTTAATTCGCTATATCCGTCACTCATTTTTCACTGTTGAATTCATTTTTTAAACTTGTCTTTTAATTCAGTTTGGAGGATCTTGGTTTCTTGGTTTGGCTTGAACGAACTCCGTAGCCACCGTTTTCCCGAGTTTCAAGCATAACAGCATTTTCTCGTTCATAACAGATTCGCTCATAATAGTGGATCCCGCGAAGGTATGGCATGTTTAGTTTATGGAATGTAGGGTGGGAAGGTAGATGAGTCAGGTGAAAATGTAATTAGGTTGATAGGAATTTCCTCATAAAGTATGGAAAGGAATGCTTTACTGTGGGCAACCTTATTCCACATGTTCATAGAGTTAGATGTGAAGAATTTTGGCTCAAAGTAACCCTCTCCAAATTCAGGAGTGCATTCTCTCTCTCATCCTAAGAATAAAGGCTTCCCGGAATGACAAGTGTCGATTTTCAGAATCGTACCGACTAGGAAGTTTCACCAGGAGCTATCAAGTGCAGCCTCTCATTTTCTAACTCCTCTTACTCACTCTCATCAAATGGAATGAACAACGTGGATGAGATTTTGTATTTGACAAAGAATCAAAATACCATTCCATTCCCTTTAATCTCAACTTCAGATTTGTGTTCACGCGCTTAAGTTTACCACATGCCCGTCGGAATCAGATTACACACTTGTCTGTTTCCACAGAATTTCAAAGTATCAGGTAAACTTCATTACCTGGAAAAATTTACACTTTAGACGAGTCGTATAAACCTCAGTAGATTCTGGAATTTCGAACATACTAAAAATGTAGTTATCTCATATTAAATTGACTAACGAAGGATGTACGTAGGGTGCAACTCAACGATTTGACCAAAACTTTTTTTCCTAAAAGACCTTCGCCACAAACCCTCAAAAATGTCATTAGCTGGAGCAATGCTCAAAACTCGATTTAAAAAAAAATTAAAATATTTTAGAAAAAGTGCAAAGAGTCTTTTCTTTCTCTCTTTGTACTCTGCACTCTTTGTTCTCAAGTTCTTATCATGGAACTTTTCCCCAAAACTGATCTCAACCCCCAACATTTTTTCAAAAATCGAAAAAACTTTTTTTCTTCAGAAATCCGTTGAAGTGTGTGGAATAATAAATTAGAAGATAAAAAACGTCATAACTTGGCAAATTTGAATGCATTTTCGCCCACAATTGCATACTCCGTGTTATAATATTAAATTGATATTACTTTCTGACCGAAACTGTATTAAAATATGCAAAGTTATTTTTCATGTTCTAATTTATTATTCCACACATTTCAACGGTTTTCTGAAAATAATTTTTTTCCGATTTTTGAAAAAAATTTGGGTCTTGAGATCAGTTTTGGGGGAAAGTTTCATGTAATATCCCATGTTAAAATCTTGAGAACAAAGAGTCTTGGCACTTTTTCTAAAAAAATTCAAACATTTTTTAAAATTTGAGTTTTGAGCGTTGCGTGAGCTAATGACATTTTTGAGGGTTTGGGGTATAGGTCTTTCAGAAAAAGAAGTTTGGGTCAAATCGTTGGGTTGCACCCTAAGTACGCCCCTCGTAAGTGATAATAAATCTGTATTCACACCTACCAAGATTTTGGTATTCGGTAAGATTGTGTTGGCGCCGACATATATGAATACTTATTACCTAGTGGCTCTTTAATGACCAGTTATAGTGTCCTGACGGAATCAATTTCTTATGATTCCTTGTAGTGATTCTTAATTCTTTGATCATTAAAACATTGTTAGGCTTAATATTAAAAGTTAGTATTAATTTGATACTAAAAATCTGGCTGGGTGAGTGAGATGGTTTGAGAATTTGGACAGGTGATTAATGAAAGGATTCAATTTAGTCTTGAGGACAGTCTAGTCTGTGAAGAATTGGTTATTAGTTGAAGATTGGAGTGGTAGGAAATTGTAAATTCTCTCGGGAATATGTTTAGGGAGAGCGAAGAAAACTCTTTAACCTTCACTTATTATTTAAGTCTATCAAAAGGTGCTTTAGGCCTTTAGAAGAACCTCCCCTCCAATGAATGATTCATTATTACATAGAAAGGAAGAAAACTTTGAGAGTTTAATTGAAGACTGTTGAGCTACGCAGCTGGTGGATGGGGATGTGAAATATTAAGAGAGTTAGAATTTCTTCGTTGGATTAATTGAAAAGGAGTGATTGGACGAGAGGGATAGAGAAGACTCTAGGGATGGACATTAGCATGAGTGTATCAGAGTAACTCTGAAGAAAGCTTCGCCTGAGTTTCTGTTCCCAGTTGTCTTCCGTTCCAAGGAACGGAGCTGTGCAGGTAAGGAAACTTCGGTAATTAAAAGATAAATTTTTCATGAGTTCATTCATGTAGACTTGAGAGAATATTCGTGGCCAACAAGTTAGTGGCAATCTTGAGAAAGCAATTAGATGAGAAGTATTGGACTGATAAATAGCCGGTGGTTGAATGGGAAAATGATGGCAATTACCAGGACGGCAGTGAGTTTTGGGAGCAGCCAATAGGAGATGGAGATGAGGGAATGTGGGTCTCTCTCTCTCTCCTTCTCTTTCCATCTTTCCTTTTCGTGGAAAACCCATAGATTTCTATGATGAGGAAAACTCATTAAGTCCTTTTCATAATGAAAACTTTCTACCAAAATAATTTAACAAAGTTTTTAACAAACTTTAACTCTAATTAGATTTCCCATTTTCCTTCCAAACCCTTTTCACTCCTCGGGGCTTTTTGTCGTAATTTCTGGATGAGCATTGGACCCTTCAAATATCTCCACTCCTCTCTCGTTTTATATCCATACAAATAACTTCTTTACAATTCACCAATCCATAAGTAAATACTCAACACTGAAAGAAAGCAGTATTAAGCACTGTCAGCTAATCAACCAGTCCGGGGAGAAAATTTGTGCAACATCAACATGTACATACAAAGAGATAAATACGGAACATTTGGACAAAGTCATGTCTATATTTCTCCCACCCTCCCACCTATAGGTGACCCGGTTCATGCTTTCTTCTTTGGAACCAAATAGTCAGTCAAAGTTTCGTTTTGACTTGAGGGACACAATGGAGGAGAAAGTAAAATAAGCATAGTAAATACATTGAGCTGCAGGAGCCGGTGAGATCTTTCTCTTCTCTCTGGCAGTGTAATAAGAGAATGAATCAATCAACTTTGTATAGAACTCCCTTCCTTATTTCCTCCTCTTTCACATTAGATGATTGCCTTTAATGTTTTTGCGGAAAAACTAAGTGGTTCCTCTCTCAAGTTGGGAGCAAAACTTTATCATGATATTCTATAATGCGAAATTCGTGTATCTTTGCATTTGCTCCAACTTGTCATCAAGACAAAATGTGAGTCTCTACTTTCTTGAGAGAGAGAGAGAGAGAGAGAGAGAGTGAGTGGAACAGTAGTAGTAGGAAGTTTAGGAGCAAGAAACACCAGCCAGAGTGCCCAAACACCCCAAAAACTATCTTATTTTCTCTCCCCAAAAACCACCCCTCCCCACCCAACTACAAAACATGGAAACTGAATTAAACTTACTGACTGCCTCAGCCTTCATCATTATGACTCGTTGAGAGTCACCTAATCACAAAACTACTCAAGTCCTCTCTCACCCATACATTCCACCACTCCAGGACTAGTGTGTTCCAACAACAAAACTTCATTCTTTCCGAGGACACGACATCCGCCTTCCGACTCCTTTCCCTTTAGTCACCGCATGCCAATTCACATTGGACGACGACGGAGTGGGTTTCCAAGTAGTCTCGTTCTCGCATAAAAATCTCCGTATTTATACCCTCCGTAAGGAAAAAGCGTCCAGGGAATCCAACCTCAAGAATGAGACGCTCTCCAGGAACTAATGCACTGCTAAACATCACTCTGGCTCATCTCCTTTGGATTTATTGAAATGGATATCTAATCCGTACAAAATAAATATTTTGTCTTCACGAAGTCAGTTTTCAAAGCGCCCATTCCGGTACCTAACAGCACCTATCCTTTTAACCTAAACCTATGAACGTAGAATGTGGGAGAAAGGAGAGGGGAATAACTTTTACTCCGACGGAGAAAGTCTCTGGTGACCGTCTGAGACGGAGGATGCAGGATTTGTTGGAATTATTTCCCTACCTTAGGTTCCTTGATCTACGATCCGATCAGTCCTAGTACCATCACAAGTCCTAAACTGACCAAAGAACCAATGCCACACCACAAGTTGCAAAGTAGTAAAATGTCGTAGAACCTGAGCACAAGAGCCCATCAACTTTTCACACTATTCCCCAAATGCTAATATCTCACGGGGTATTATCACCAAGCCTTCCTGCTTTCTTTCCTCTTCTAGTAGAAATGTTGACGCGAGGTTTCTGTAACGTCTTTTGAGTCAAACAAACCAACGGAGGTCAATCAGCCCAATAAGTTGATGTTTTCCACAGCATAGGACGCGAATCCGAGAATTTATTTAAAGTTGGATAAAAGAACACACATGTTCTGTAATTACGCCACTACCTTCGCTCAGTAATAATGTCGATTTCGGTCGGAAAAAATAATGCAGTGGGGTTGGCAAACAAAACTAAAGCCATTATGCTATTTGTATTGGTTGAAATCGTGAAATCATTTTGGTGTTTTCATTACTGATTTTGATAATGCGAAAGTTGGCTGAGAACGACGGGTGTATATATCTTGATTTATCACAAAGTGATATATATGGAGGAGGGTTTAGAAAGCAAGGGGTCAAAGGCGTTTTTAGATTTGCTAAGACAGATGGGCTACCAACTCGACTCCATTACCTAGGTATGCCATCACTATGTACCTATTCTCCATAGAAAGTGAAAAAAAGTCAACCGTATGTGCAGAGTGTCTTCTCTGTGTGTCGTAGTCACGAAAGTGGATCATGACGAAAGAGTGACCATATCTTCACTATGTTCGAGTTCCATAATACTGGAGTAAAAATCGCTCTATTTAGTTTTACATCATATTCCATTATATATATTTATCCAACCATGACTATAATTGCCCGTTCATAATTATTGCAACTGCTAATTAATATCTTGACGCAGTGGTGGGTAATAAAGCAATTGAATATTTACTGTTATGAGGATATTTTGTTTATTTCATAGGAATATCCGGACCAAGCTTTATAAATATCATACAGGGCAAGGTCGTACTAAACTGATTTCAAATATTCAATTGGTATGTACGACGACAAAATTTAGAAAGGCTTGTGTTTTTAAGCCCAAAGCTGACCTATATAGTATTTGGTGTTAATAGTAATAGTTAATATCTTTGATTTGATTTGACCTCAATTTAATAACTCCATTGGGACCGTTCTTCATTAAACCTTTAAACAAACCTCTCAAGGGTAATTCCATCTTTACTGTCAAACTGTGACAAAACAACTGTGACCCAGAACTGTTGTAGATGCACCGAATATATAAAACCAAGCCAGAAAACGATCAATTTAAAATTGTCTAGACCAAGATAATTTGACCCATTTCCCTACCAGGTAGGGTCAAAGCTCCAAACAAACGAGATTCCAAAAGTTTTTTCAGAATTGGTGCCACCATTTTGAATAAATAAACAAAAAATGAGGTCTCGTCGTCATGTCGTCTTAGGTGAATGACCTCAGATCACCTACCCTCGCAATGCATATTCCTTTTTTTTCTCCGTAATTCTCTAACGTTGCAATGGGCTATGGACTTCAAGATTTCGGAGACTCAATTTCTGATCAATTCTATCGGTTTTTATTTGTGTGAAGGCTTTGACCCTACCTAGTAGGGAAATGGTCAAATTATCTTGGTCTAGACAATGCTGCTCTCTCATTGTGACCACGACATTTATAAGTTCAGTAATTGAAATCGTGTTCCTAAGTATTGGAGTGACGTAACAGTAGCAGCACGTTGATGAGAATGCCCATTACATACAAGGAGAAAGTACAATTAATCTGACACTCAAGTAAGTTTTTCATTCACATAAAGGAAAGCTTTATATTACTTGCGTTTTCCATTTCACCAATATTTGTTCATTGTAAATGTATTATTGAAATATTTTCGTTCGTTTTTTTAACAATTTCATTTTAAACAAATAATTGTTTGAAACTTTGTTTGGAACAAAATAAACCAGTTTCAATGGATTCTCATTAGATTTTAAATTAAATTGCACAGTAAAATAGAGAAAATTCACAGTAGATTTTGAAATTTTGTTAAATACAGTTAGGTTAGGTTGCTCAAGCTCTAGGGGGCTAGGGGGAGCGAAGCGTCCCCATTGCGGGGTCCACGGGCAGAGCCCCGGCGGGGAATGGAGGGAGGTTTAGCAATGTAACATGGTATTATTCTACTGGGCGAGATATTATTTTCCTGTGCAAGGTATTAATTTACTGTGCATGATATAATTTTGTTGTGCAAGGTATTATTTTACTGTGTTTTCTGTCTTAATCTACCGTGAAATTCCTCTATTCTACTGGGTGAAAAAAATCATACCCTTTATTTTTCAAAAGACGGGATGATGATGAGCTTCGCTTCGCTCGCTTTTCTGTGGCACAACCGTTGACGGGATGACATAGTATTCCTAGTATATAATTGGATTTTAAAACTACCACGCTGTCTAGTTTGCACAGGGTTTACGAGGAACGACATTAAGTATTGAACATTTCCAAAAACAAAAACAGACGGTGTACCAAATCCCCCATTTTTTTTGGTGACCATTGATGAAATATAAACGATTGTCCCTAAGGATGAGATAATCCAAAACTGCTGAAACTAGGATTTTCTAGCCTCAGAGTTTCGGTCATTACTCTATTTTAAGTTTCAAAAGACTGAATTGGAATTGGAATCTACGACAAAGGGAGAATTCTAGTCTCGTCTGAGTAGAAATTGTATTGGAGGTCACTAGAATCCCACAAGTCTCGTGTGTACACCTTCCTGACTACGACATGTGTACGTGCTTAGTCCTCGTAGTAGTCCTAACACAAAATCGTAAAGAATGAAAATAAATCCCTTTGCTTAATAGACTGCAACATGAATTTGCTATTATTTCCAAGAAGAAGACCGATTCGCTAGATCGGTAAACATAGAATCTGAAAATGCACTTTGCTCTCCCATTCCCTGCCTTCACCCAAACCTAGCTTTTTCCCTTCTATTTCTTTAGACTTGGATTTCTTGGCGAGCTAGCTAGTTACATGCTCTCACTTACTCCAATATGTGTGGAAGTGTGTGTGTGTGTGTGACTGACGTAGTTTACCTATTCTTCACTTTACCTTCTTTTTCAGACTATAACTAACCAACATGTCCCTCAAAACCTCTCTTCGTTCACTTCAAATAACTCTAATACGCTACACCAGACATCACTAACAATAACCAACTCCGTCCTCAACGAATGCTCACTCTAAGCCACCCATTGTACACTCACCAGAACATTATTTTATTACTCATCCCAATTCACTTTTTCCCTTGTTTACCACATTTATCTAGCCGTATCCCTATAGTTCCTTCCCAGCACAGTACAAGTCACACTACTACACGCACGGATTCAATCCTATACGGACATGTCTTTTTATTATGTCACTCTTTCAGTTAGTCTTTACTTTCACTCTATCTTGTCATGAGGTAGACGGAGACCAGGAGTTGACATTCATGGACGGAGTGTTCGCTATAGGAGATGAGTGACTAACTGGTTTATGGACAGTTCCGGTTCTAGGAGTGTACCCGTTCCTCATAAATTATGGCCCAATTAGTGGGACACAATATGAATGAACTCTTACTAGTGGACTTACCTTAAATGACAGAATAGAGCCCTGGGCCATTCATTCCGGTAGGTTCAGAGGTCAAAGACTTTCACCACTTTCTCCATTTGGATATACGGAGGAAGCCGGAGAAAGACCCAGAACTCTAAACAGTGCTGGGGCTCTATTCGACCATTTACGGTATTTCTGTAGTGAAAAATAAAGAGAATCGGTACATCTTTCCAACAGGAGATGGTAGTACAGAATAGAAAGTCGTCTTCAGGGCACAAGTTCGAAATAGACAAAATTCATCGACAGAGTTTGGACATTTTAATATGGACTGTATCATGTGAGAATCGCTATTTGAAGCATTTACGGCCATCTATTTCCTGAATCTTGGCCCGCTGGGCAGAAAAATCCTGGAACCCGCACTGTTCGCGGAGTCATGAAGCGGAGAAATTGAGTGAGGGAGTGACGGAACGGGGGGAAAATAAGAGAGTGAAAGCATTGACATTTAATGGTGAAAATGATGATAACCGAATTGGCATTTCACGGAAGCTGGAGGTAATTAGATTAAGGTTAGGGGAGGAGTTGAGTTGAGGTAAGGAGAGACTAATTGAATTAAAGTGAGCATTAGCATACCACCACCACTAGCCCCGACCCCGTCAGACTTTCCCTCTGTGTTGTGCATTGGAATTGGACTACTACGTTCTCTGACCTGCCACTCCAGCTCGACTTCGAAGACCAATCGACCACGGTCACGGCACGACTCAAAACCTGTACAGGGGAACAAGAGGAAGGGAAATTAAATGAACTGCTCGGAGTAAAATGGAGCATTAACTCAACTAAGTTATTATTATCGAATATGAATAGGGAGAGAGAATGGAGACACGGCATTTCCCATGTCTTAACCCGTGAATGAATGCCGGTTCGGGAGAGGCATAACGTATGGGAAGAGAAACAGGAAGTCAAAATCAATAGGGCAAAATGCAAGCGGAGTGATTGTGTGTTGAAAATCGGAGTGAGTGCTTCTCACAAGGTAGAATTCTCAGCCGATCTCTTATCTCCGCTGCGGCCTATCCTACCTTCTCAGTCAGTATTTTGTCAAACTTTGGGCATTAGCCGTCAAGGGTCCTAACTCAACACCATCGAAGGAACTTGTGTTAAAGCGAGTAGTCAAATTCAACACAACGAATATAACAGTCAATATTCGGGTGATTAGTGAGCATTTGTCAAGCTACAATCAGACATTCGAACGTGTAATTCATGGAACACAATTTGAGTAGATTTAATCGTGTACGGTGCCTTGCTGACATTTCTTTAAACAGATAATACCATTATAATCCGTAGATTATAGTACGTATTAAGATTCGAAGACAACATCGGATTTCTAAAACGGGACTGCCCGTGTCAGAAATTCCCAGCCGGCAGATACCGCTGGTATTTCCTATAATCTGTCAGTACATGCTCTCAATTTGGGAGTCTATATAACCCTGTTGTCAGTGTCAATCATCTTATCAGAAAATGTAGATTCTTGGATTCCTGAAGTGACATACGAATAGGTCATGAGTCTACCTTGTGAGTCACTCAGATCGCATCAGAGTGAGTCGTGCCTCAGTTAAGCACTTAGAAGAACCAGGGCACATTTGGAGAGACGAGGGAACCAGTTTCATGCTCTTGTCCACAACCACTCATACACACCACCAGTCTTTTCAAATCGCCCACTCTCCGCTAAGTAACTAAGTAAGTACAAGAGGGGACTTTGGAAGCTCTAATGTGAGAGTCTAATGCAAGCAAGCAATCCTACAGATGGAATGGAAAAGATGGAGTGGACGAACAGAATATCCGGATTTGATATCCAACAAATGCCGATGGAATGGGATGCGGATCCACACAAGTCTGACGGATGTGACAACTGACTCTCGCGAGTTATTCTCAACTACGTACATTACACACTCTAGACTACTAGACTCCTCTCCGTCGAACAATCCACGGAACAACAAATGGACCAACACAATATACATTTATAGTTTACCTCATTTCATTAGTGAATGAGTTTTGGAGGTTCTCGGAGAAAGATACATCACTTTCTCTCTGAGTCGAACTCCACGTGGATACGGAGAGTCATGTTGAGGAGAAAGGACTGAGTGACTGACTAACACCAGTAACACCTTACCTGCCTGTCTCATCTCTTCTTCTACTTTTCCTAATGTAATGGAGAGTTGGCTGACCCAGAATGTCGGTCTGAGTTGGTCGGGAGATGGGTGAGAGAAAAGGAGTCTCGGAATAGAGTGGAGGAATCGAATGGGATGAGATGGGATGGGATGGAGGTATGGGACGATGAGTAGAATGACGAAACAGGGAAGCTGAATCGCAAATGTATCAGTTTTCTCAAGCTTTCTCCGTCACTTTTCCTCCTTCTCTACTCTATAACTACTTGAGCTGTCTCACTCGGAAGCAAAAACCTTTTCCCAAAATTGCTTTTTTTGTGTGTGTGTGAATGTACTTAAAATTTTCATGAATTCCCTTCTTCCTTCCCGTCTCTCCTGGAATGTTCTCTTCTCTTATCGTCTAAAGTACTCTTTCCTCTAATGCTAACTGATGGATAAATGTCATTTTTGTTTTTAAGAGATAGAAAACTTTCAAACCACAACCAATATTAAGCCTCCACACTAACACTGAGAGCAGAGTTTGGCATGCTTTTAAGAATAACCCACCCAGGATCTCATCGACACGTCCCTACCTTCCTCACACTAATCCTCAGCTGCCAACCCAACTCAAACTCCCATCCAATAAATAATTTCAAGCTCACCAAAATCTAATCCCTCAACTTGTCAAATCGACATGAAAAATATAATGCAAATTATGTTCTATATACATATATTTGGTCAGCTGCATTAATTGTTCACAGTATAATAATGCAAATATTTGGCGAGTCTCCCATTTGCACAAATGACTTTGTCACATTTATCAAATTACGTGGAGCCACACAGATGATACTGACGGCCACCAAAATAACGTTGTGCTGGAAGATAATTAAATTAACAAAATGAAATAAATGAAAATTAAAACTCTACATAAATATTAGATCGTTTGAAAGATTTTGAACCCGTCTAAAACTTTATTTTGAAAATCGTGTCTTGAGTCTGTTAATATTGAATTTCTGGTTGAATTCAAATGAAAGTAGGTACCTACAATTTGAATGGAAATCCTAACGTGACAAGAACCTGTATATTTTGATTCAAATATCTCTTATTTATGAAAACAATATGGTATTTGCAAATCAACAACAACTACATGTACAAATGCAGAGTGTAAGTAGCTCGACTTTCACTTAAAACTTTCACTCATACGGCAGGGTAATTAATTTGTGGGGGAATGGACATATTCCTGCGCGTTCCTCCAAGTAATTTTCGGAATTGCCGGTAGTGTCTAAGTAGGTAATTACATGGAGAGTATGATTGCGGATTAGACGAGAAGAGAGTTGAGGACATGAAAAGTGAGTGTAATAAGAGAGAGTGGGGGGTAGGATGGGTCGAGTCTAGAGAAGCGGATTCGGGATGAGAATTGGTGGAATGAAGAAATATGGTAGAGCGAGTGAGGAGCGAGCCGTAAGAGGGATTTCCCGCAATAAATCTTCAATTATCAGAGTAATCAAAGGAAATGCAACTCTTTTTGATCAGTCCTTTGTCTTTTTTTCTAATTTTGTGATAAAGCACAAGAGGAGGGAAAGACTTAGAAAGAAACGTGATTGGAGAACGTAATTTCTCAATCTGTGCCCTTCTCAAGTCTAGTATAGTAGTGGAGCAAAGAGAAGACTTTCTCCGGACCGGCTTTCCTTTCGGTATAGAGACGAGATGAGGGACGAAGACGAGGCTGAAGTAACTAAGCCAGGGTTAGAGACAGAGGACGAAACATATCCGAGAGAGAATGAGAACTGGTAGTGGAGCAGTATTATAGCTGTCTGTTATTTGCGTCCATTCAGTTGATTGTAATTGGATGGACGTCGGGGGCGCTCAGAAGGAGTTCAACTGTGTATGAGATAATATTGTGTGCATGTGACTACTTAATTAAGAGAACTTGTGATCGAACCCCACCCGACCTCTTTCGAATCTCACTCTCCGTGCGTGTGTACAACAAACAGAGAATCCGGAAAGACTCATCTCTCTTCTCTTTGAGTCTTTGATTGAGTGAGTGGAATCTGAGCCTGGACCAGAGGAAAGGTATGCAGGCGAGTGGAATCAGTTCAAGGGAAAAGGGAAGGATCTTGGGGCCTAACCCAGCCTAGTAACTGACACGAAGGATAAATGTAGTAAGTATGGAGTGAGACTGAGCGGAGAGTTTCATGATCAACTTAGTGTGAAATTAACTTAAGAGTCATCAGAGATAAATAGGAAAAGGTTCCTCTTCTTTCTGAGGAGAATAAATCTTGGACAAAGGTTGAAAAGTGTAACGAAGGAACATCTTCAGGATTAGTAGTTAGCCCGCTCACTCCCGTACGGATTTATAGAGTTGGTTTCTATTACTAGTTGAGTTTGAGGTTAGGATCCACGCCGCAGTCAAGGAGAAAGGAATCAAAACCAAACTAACTAACCCACATTGTACAGAGAAGAGAGGAAAGGTGAGTTTTCCTTCTCTTTTTCTACATGCATTGACTCAAGTCAATGTCGCTTCTCTGTCCCAATATCCCAATCAGTTTAGTTTGCCCCACTTCAATTAATTTCACTTTCGTCGACACATAAACTTAGACATGCACATACTTTCAAACATTACACGTGGATGTATGAACGTACGTAGAAAGAAAATAACTTTGACTGACGTGCAAATTGGATGTGAGCATTATGTTTGGAAAAGAAGAAGTCTAACAGACAAAACTAGGGGAAGCAAGAAAGGAAAAAAATCGCCAACTCATTTTCTTCAAGATTGATTGCCTGTGCTCACGCAAAAATTAAAACTTGAAGGAACGAAATGAATGAATGTCCTCCTTCCTCCTCTCAAAATATCTTTCCACTCTTATATTTCTCTACCGATTTGTACCGTGTCAGCAATGTGTCTTCTTCCTTCCTTCCTTTCCTTCCTTCTTCAACTGAAACTTTACCAATAATTACTTGCACTTATCGAAGTTTTTTTCGAAGTCTGGTGTGGTTAGTGGATATGGATTCACCATGCATTTCATCCCATATACACACACAATATAAAATCATATCATCCATTTTCCTTCCTTCTCTTTCCAAAAAGAAAGAAAAGACAGAGAGAGAGAGAGAGAGAGCGACAGATGACAGTCATCATCTACCTAATCTCTCCATGCATTACACATCCACATCCGCACACACACTTTGGTTCTTCTTAACTTGAGCTGTTGAGAGCAAATAGTTTAAGTCTGATATCAGATTTATTCTTCTCTTTCGTTCCATAAAGACCCAAACTGTCACGCCGCCGTCTCTTCCTTCCTCATATTTGTCTACATACATTACATTACGTTTACGAAACAACCTACCTGCTTACACACCGATCTACATTCTACATCCCATATTTCGGCTCCTATTCCATTCCATCCTTCCTTCCTCTTTGCCCCCTACTTTTACTGCACTGGCATATGACGGTTCTATAAACCAAACTTCAATGCAGGGTAAGAACTTTAATGCTTTCCTTAGCTTTCTCGGCGGGGCAGGGAAGGCAGTCAGGGAAGAGAGAGAGAGAGCATTTTGATATTGATATTTCATCTATAAAGAGCACGGAACCAAGGCATCACCAGAATGTCGGCGGCGGCATTCAATTATTGAGGGCAATCAGGCTTGAACACAAATTGATTTTGAGACACGCCAAAACAGCTCCTAACGCCCCTTCATTCTGAGACAGTCTCTCCCACCAAAAAAAACATCCAGCGCTACAGCATTCCCTAAACCTCACTCATATCGTTACGCCAGTCAAAACGCTTTATTTTTCAAATCCATCTACCGACTAACCCAGAATCATACCAGACAGGAGTCGGATTTTCATCAAATGCGAGGACTACTTACAATCGTTTGTTTTTTCTTTAGAGTGCTTCTCCCTGAATTCAGACATACAAAGTGTGCGAGTTGATTGTTTTATTAGGAACACACTATTTATTAATAGGGCTATACCATTTCGTCTTTGGGATACACTATTAATTATAGGGTTTTATTCTGTAAAGGTTCAATAGAATAGAATAGAATAGGATAAGGGTTTATTTCAGTGTCAAAGTAATAAGACATCAATGCGATTATTTGACAATAACCATAATCATAATTAGAAGGCGGGGTACTGTAGAGACGGAATTTTTAGAGAAGCTCAGCACTTGGATAATTGAGAGACGTAATATGAAGCGGTGTGAAGTGTGTAGAGCAGGGAGAAAGTCATTTTGCTCTGGATGGTCCAAGAAAGACTCCGGGTATCTCTTGGTCCTCTCATTATGATCCTCCCACCTGATTATATTCAGCTCTATTCACTCTCTCCCATGCAGTCACTTGGTTTTCAGTGTTTAGTTTTGGAGAAGATAAGAGTCAGGGCCAGGTGGAAAGACGGGAGACATTTCCATTACATTGGACAGAGAGAGAAGAGAGATCAAATCAACTCTTCACAAATGCACTTCCCTCAATTGAGTCACTCCCATGTGTGCAATTAAACTCTCTTGGAGTTACGTTTGTAGTTAACATGTAGCTGGTTGGATCATTAAAACTGAAATAAACAAGGCGTTAGTGATAGGCTGTGCCTGCTTTCCACAGAAAGTTAATTGCTACCTACACACACATCCCTAGTTCTTGTTCTCTTTTCCCTCCACTTTCTATTTGTCACAATCCACTCCCGTGCAATGGAATCCTCTCATTTCCACTCCTCTTCCTTTCTCTTCTTTTTCTTTCCTCACAATTCCCAAGACCAAGGTCTGACACAGTCAAGCCAACCAACAAACTTTTACACTATTCTACAACTCTCACTCTCATCTCTCCATAACAAATGTGTCCCGACCACTACTATGTTACTCCACATCCTCCACACAATTCTTCCCCAAAATTTGTTTTCAATTTCATACTTTTTGAAACTTATCTTGTCTTATCCAATCCTTATTTTCCCTTCCATAAACACACATGTAAACTCACTCTCTCAATCCTATATCTACAACTCATGCACATTCTCCCAACACACAACCGTTTCCTATGTATTTGAAACATAACACCAGAGTAAGTTCAGTTCAATCTCCAAAGAGAATTATTCCACCATGCACGGCCACTGGGAAGGATTGAACGAAAGGTTTCCTACTTCAATAACCTATCCTTCAGTCTTCAGTCAGCGCCATAGGTGTAGAACTTGTAGAGTATGACAAGTCCATATATGTAGTGTTACTACGCGAGTCAAAATAAACTAAAAGGGATGGGAAGGATCATTCACAAGGGTTACTTGATAAGTCTGTGATCATTTTTGACCCGAAATTTGGACAAAGTTGCTTTTAAAAGTTGTAAAAATAATTGTTTTGTTTAAATATGATATATAGATATTATGTACGGACAGACTCTTGTAGTGGTACAAGGTACTTCCCCGTGGTGAGGGTTTGATCCTGTAGGGCTTACAATGTGTAGTGTTAGCCTTCAAAAGTTGGGCGGCACGCACGCTAAACTCAGTTTAGGAGGTAGGAAAAATCCCTTATCACTCAATATCTGCCACTGGACGTCTTTCTGTGTCAATACGTCTGCACACTACATATACTCTCATTCACCAGACCGACCCGCAACATCTTAACGCTCCAAATTACATTCATTCAAGAAGCTCAGCTCACCTGTTCCTTTCTACTTTTCACCACATCAGAGTGCGGCAGGGCCTTTCCTTATCCCCATTTCTTCAACGTCTCTGTTATACAACATGTGCAAACCAATATCCAATCCACACGTGGTTCTTGTCCTTCTACACATCTATTTGCTCTACTTTACTTTACTTTACTTTTTCTTAAGAGCAGAAGTTGGACATGTCCTACCTGTGTCCCTGTGTTTGTGCCGAAGGCGAAAAATAAAGCCAAGAAAGGTATAGATAAGAACATTTACTATGAATTAATTACGAAGATTTTTACATTGTTGCAACAAATTGGTAATGTTATAAATTTCGACATAAAATCTTTCATTTGTTGTGTATGCATGGAGATTAGGAACGAATACATTTGTGAGTTTGATAATGGTTAAGTTATTGAAAAAATCGAATGAAAATGTTGTTGACAACTGGAACGTAATAAGGATCATGAGAACATATTTAACAATTATGATTGTTTGAGTTGATTGTATGATTGTATGAGTTAGTTAAGGTTTCTTTGTATATACGCTGTCCTATCGTTTCTTCTGATGGCTCAAAGCCGGGTCCGAATGTTGACAACAGTGCAAACTGATATTCTTGACCGTAATAAAAGAAATTAACTAACTAACTAACTTCTCCAAGTCAATCTCCGATTGTCTCACTCGACAAACTATACATTTATCCACAACTTTAACTCACACTCATTTTATTTTTCATGACTCCTTCAAATTCCTATGATAGAGGCAAATTATTTGATAAAATATTTTTTTGCACAATTTCTATTTTCTGTAATCCAATACTGTATGAGTAAATAGATGCAACAATGCGAGTATATAATTAAGAAATTTTTAGAAATTCAAGTCCATAGACAAAATTGGCTACGATGTATAGGACAAATTAAATTGAAAGTAGCCACTTGAGTCGAAACTAATTTTATTAGTCAGCCTATCGGACCATGACTGACTGCGGATGTAAACTAAAAAAAACTAAAGTCTTTAACGTCAGTCCTATCAGTTTCTATCATTGCGAATCACCGAAACTGTTGTAAAATGTATGTATGTAGGAATAAGGGTTGACTCCATGTAGGATGTAATAGTTGAGATCCATTATCCATTACGTTTAGGAAATGATGCGGATGTGTCTTGAGGTAGGAGAAGGAATAATAGGTGAGAGATGATGAGTTGACAAGTACGTGGGACAGAGAACACACTTCAATCAGGGAAAGACTGGAGAGAAAGATTGCGAGCTGTCGTTGGTAATGAAAACACAGGATCTCTTGGCTGTTGAGGAACCCCACGTTCCAAAACTCGTTATAAATGACAGTTGTTGCCTCTTTCCGTCTTCGTTAGACTAATTAGACTGATTGAACGTAAAGGGATATGACCATGGGGGCTCGACTCAATGCTCTATTCACTCAGATAACCCATTCCATTTTTGAATCTCTTCTCAATTAGCTTCTCTCACAGCCTGTCTCTCTAGAATGACTCCAGTCAACTATCACCAGACAAGACCAGACTTAGATCTCCTCTGCCCCTCTAGTCCTCTTCCATTCAGTCTCAACAGTTTTTCTTTTCACGTCCTAATGTCAAACATATGAAGGCCTCTCAGCTCATTAGTTTCAACCGGAATGACTGGAAACATAACAGAACTTCTGCTTCCCACATTGCACTCACTTGACTTCATTTTATCACTCCACCGGAACATACCCACCAAAACCATCAGTCTTGCCCCATTTCTATTTACGAACAAAATACAGCTATGAAATTTCAATGCACACAAACTTGCACAGAGAGACCTTCCTTGTCATTCTCAAAACCAAATCTCAAACACTTCCACTTCCTCGTTTTTAAAACCTTTGGTCCCGGGTCGGAGTTAGACCATGGGAGGTAACAACATCGGGGGTAATGCAGAGGAAATAAAAGTGGTACATTTGATACTCAAGCAATTTCAATCCTACATATGTTACACAAAATTATAATATGTGTCACCTATTCAGCCTAAGTCCCCAAATCATTTTCGGCTCACAGAATTCTTTAAAAAAAAGATTGATTACACGCTTTCCTCTACTCCTTTTATTTGCGGCAACACGAAATCCCATATCCAATCCCAATGCTGAAAGATTTTGTCGTTATTCATATTCAAATACACTCTCAATAATAAAAAATGCCGATTTGCTAAGAAATTCATATTGGGAAATGAATGTTACAAATAACGCAGACAGTTTCCAAATCCGAGTAATAGATTTCCGGCTCGCTATATATCCACAACATCGAACGAGTTCAATATTGAAGTCAAGAAGTCAAGATACATCAAGTACATAAAGAGACCCGACACGCAGTTAACGTCGCTCATTTAATTTTTAGAGTATACATATTGAAACTTGTATTAAATAACACTGTAATATTATTGTAACCGTATCAGAAATGACCTCCTTGGAAAATATTGTCTTCGGTGAATAAATAATAGATCCTACCCTACTTAGCAAGTCCATTGCAGCATGATGGTATGGTTGGCCCATTCTGTCTCGCTGTGCTGGGGTTCGATTCCTCGGACT
>JAQFYE010000474.1:0-35637 GCA_034694305.1 Protaphorura glebata
AAATAACAATAGTAATAATTGAATTGATTATTTCATCCACTATTTTAATTTTTAAAGTTTTGTATGGAATCGGAATTGTCTGAATTTGCAGACGAGCAATTGACCACGTAACTAAGGGAGACCGTAATGTCCTCTCCATATGGAGAAGGCGACTAATTTGTTTCCTCCAAGTTTTCAACACGAAAATTTGCAAAATTGACTTTTCGTTGTGATCACATACAATATTGTTCTCTGTAATTATTAAACTATGCAATCTTTTAATGTGGAATTCATCAATGAACCCAATATAAAAAAATTAAATTGCATAATCTAAGGAATTTCTAATTAATTAGCTACCATGATCTTGATTTTAAAATTATTCACTGAACACACATGAGTAAAAACAACTTTGATGAATATTTACAGAACGTCGGTCCTGTTCGTGTCAATTTCGTTCATTGTTTTGATGATAATATCATTGGCCTGGTTGGTTTTCTACTATGTGCAGAGATTCCGATATCTCCATGCCAAAGATCGACTCGCCGTAAGTAAAAAATTAGTTCGTATTTACAACACCTCGGACACATTATTTGAATAAGATCATATTTCACTCAACGAACTCTTTGTACGTGCTAAAATGTACGTGCACTTAGCTATTTGGTTAGGTCGAATGGTTGGTTGGTCAGAAAAACTCTATAGATTACTTTCTTCTGTTGAACTCCTATTCAAATAACTACATGAACATGACTTTCGTCCTTTTTTCTCGTATTTCATGGGTTATTCTGATTCTTCAACTTCCTTTTTTATTATTATTTCAGCAACGTTTGTGCAATGCTGCCAAAAAGGCCCTGGCAAAAATTCCAACCAGGAATATCAAGCTGACAGACAAGGTACGTTTTCAAAAACCAGCAAGGCATACCAATCCTGACAAAGTACCCTGAGGGCATAATTTTGTGGTCAATTTGTGTTTCCAAAAATTGACACAAAGCGTTACCAATAAAATACCCACGATTGATCATTACAGTTTCCAAAAATGGCAAAGTGTGACTATGCATTCTTTCATATAAAAGTTGAGCTAAAATTTGTTGGGGTTTTACACACAAAGCCGAACATGACAGCTTGGCCACGAGAAATTTGGCTTCAGGAAGAGTTGTGTCGTTGTGTATGGTGCTCGGTGTGGTTTTTGACAGTAGAATGATCAAAACTAACCGCGTGGATCGGAAAGGCCACAACTTGATGAAAGTATCGATTTTCCTATTTCCAGGCCCACATTTTGGAAACGATGCACGAGGTCGGGTTTGTCACTCCAACATTTGCTTTAACGTTTATATTCAAAATTGTTCCAGCGTTGATTAACTGTCCTCACTTGGTTTTGGTTGGGCTGTCAAGAATTATGCCTTGTCTAAGTGTATCACTTTATCTGTTAGCTTTATGGAGTGGTCAAATTTGATGGCAAGCATAGTTAAACACATTTTCATTAAGTACTTTACTCGTTATTTTAAAACACCAATGCAGAAAGTAATAACGATGGTCGAAATTGAGACAGAATTCAAATTGTCACCACGGATTTATTTCGTATTAATTTTTTAACAGTTCCAAAGTTTCTCTATGTTGACATTTCAGCAAGAATTTAAAACTTTTGAACTGTAAAAAAATTACTACCGAGGTAAAAAAGAAAACATGTTAACACACACCTCAGCATTATCCAATAATAGGATTATGCGTTGTTTCATGATTCTGAAATTCAATTAAGTTGGTACCACTTGTAGCGATTGTTAGTATGGGGACGAGAACATAAAAATTTATCCGTACTGTCTTTGTTTGACGTGCATTCACATGTAATTGATGTTTGACCACATTCAAATATTGGCAAATTTGTTGGCTTTCCTGGTGTAAAAGTTCTACGGCAGTAAGTCAGTGAGTTCTGGAACTTCAAAGGGTTAATCCTTTGATGTGTCCCTTTCTACTAATAGCAGTGGGCGTTTCCGTCTGTTTTTGTCTCTTCTGAGATTAATTAATCTTTTCGGACCACCTTGCAGGAAATCATAGGAGAAGGAGAGTGCTGTGCAGTGTGCATTGAGCTCTATCGATCTGGTGATACTCTGAGAACACTCCCGTGCAAGTAAGCACTTATTTCCATCTCACTCGCATCCATTCCTGCAGTCGTATGCTTGCCATTATTATCCGGGATTTGAATTAATTAGCATGACCGGGGTTTAATGGTACAAAAATGTGTCCTTTCTCTGGACTAATCTTCCTTTTGTTTACTATAGACATGAGTTTCACAAAGGATGTGTGGATCCTTGGCTTCTGGAACATCGCACATGCCCAATGTGCAAAATGGACATTCTCAAGTACTATGGTTTCATTGTAAGTTTTCTTGAAAGTTTCGAGTGCATCTCCTTTTAGACGATTTCCACAGAAGATTGTCCCATTCGTTTGAGCCTTTTTTTAGTCAGCTCGGTTTAGTAAAATGTCAGGGCTCATTAGAGAATTCTAAGGCCGGAGGCTAAGCTAATAGTGACAGTTAGAGAAACCATGGGTTAGGCGTTACAGGGCAAACAAGTCTACTTATTGAGTATCTAACGTTCATTTTAACATCAAGTGTTTACGTTTACACTCTAGTTCTCATTTTGGTGATAGAATCACGTTCACCCTGTCAGATCGATAAGATTCTCTTGAGTAAATAACTTGATGAACAAACCGGGTCGGGACGTCCGGGTTAATATGCAGTCGCATTTATTTAGTAATTATAAGACAAACAAAGCCAGAAAGTGAAATGGTGCTTGCCTAACGTAAAGAAACCTGTACAGGTGCAATTGGGTCGACTGTGGAGTCTTGTTTTTCCTGATGTTAAATACGTACTTCAAACACCACATCCCTGGCATTTTCCTTTGATCCTTTCTTCTCCTATATAGCAAACTACAGAGGAATCAAATTAATTTCTCTTGGGACTGAGTTCCGAGTTTTCAAACTAAAGCTATATGACTTCCATCTGCGCGCGGAGAATTTTATATTGTTCTTTAGCTCAGGAGGCTAATGTATATGGAGCGAAAGGTTATGTCTATGACCATTGTCAGGCGTAATGACGTATTTTTTGCACACCTGGATCAAAGGACAGGTTGGGCACATTGGCCAGAAATTTACGATGTTATAGGTCATAAGTACACCACTTCCGTGAAGCGGAATAAAGCCTGACCCGGCCATTTAACTTGGTATGCACTAAAATTTTGCCAAAAAGAATAGTATGTCAAAGCTACTACTCGATTAAATTATTGACCTGTAGCTGCTTCTAATTAAGCCTTTTCAATGGGCTCCACGGCAATGTTTTATTAGTATCCTCTTGTGCAATAATTTTAATTTCAATTATGAATATGGACTGATTTAGTGGAACCTAGATTTTATTTAATTATCTCCACCAACTGCATATTTGTGTTTGATATGGAATCCGCATAAAATAATTTTAAATTTGGAACATAGCTGAGTAATAAGAGCGATTGCTTTTATTGTGTTCTGAGAACACAGGCCTAAAATATCGATTTTGCAATTGAATGTTCAATTTGCTCCAGACAGAGTAAGGACATTTCTTTCACTTTTTCCAAACGAAGTGGAAAGTGTTAGATTCACGTAATCGTTGAAAGTTCGACTCGAGTGACCGGCTTAGGATTCTTTGATTTCCCAGAGCCGAAGCTGCTAACTTTACTCCTTAGTTCACATGACCCAAATCCAAAATGTAAGTGGTGCAATTCATCAAAAACATTTGAAAGATAGGATTGAGTCCAAGTGGTGAAAATGGGGATGACAGGGAAGATGAGAGGTACTTTGTTAGGGAAGAAAAGTGGAAGTACTTGAGGGAAAAGTAATTTGATGAGATGAGTTATATGTTTGTTTGTTCTTGGACATTGGAGCAGTTCACAGGAAGCCAGGAAAGTATTCTTCATCTGGATATGGAAGACGGAGTCCTCAATTCGTCTGAAGAAACCGACTCTCCAACACATGAAACTCATCAACATCATCATACTCATCAGCACTCAGCTCATGTTAATGAGCCCTCAAACTCTTCCTCAGTCTCAACTTTTCCATCGCAGCCAAACACGGGGTCAATGAGGAAAGCTTCTCTTATTTCTCTGGTGAGTGACCATCAATAAAATCTTGTCCACAAGTACCTCGATTACCACAAGATTTAATCCCTAAGGAAGATATATTAAGAACTGTCCACTCACAAGGGACGGGGCCTGTGTCCTCTGATTCTACGCCGCGGTATGTTATATCGGTTTTAGCTGTAATTGGATTACCACACCTCGTATTTGCCGGCGGAACCCGGTCGGCTTGTATAGTTTTCACTGTCTTAGTGACAAATTCTTCCAAGACAGGACAGCGTAGTGATGAGCGTGCTCTTTCTACAATGACAGGTTAGGGGGTTTGACCCTACACTATTTATCCTCACGGAGTTTTAGTGGAAGGTCAACTTTTCTGATTAACATATTTCATGACTCTTCTAAACATACCTGGTATCAAATTACAAGACACGTGAAAGAATTTCGATTTTCGCCTTGTTCCTTGTGTTGATTGTTTTCGAGCATTTCCTTAAAGGAGATAATTTTGTTGAATTAAAAGACGAGCATACTCTGAATTGGTGGAATACGTCAGAGATACTTCTTCTGCTCTAGCATATGGAAATAGTTTGACTTGAACGGAAAACTTTGTTCTTCAATTTACCAAGTCGTACTGGTGAAAGTAAAGTGAAAGTTGATAAGGTTAGACAAGTCGCATGGAGGGTAGATTGGAAGCATTTAGCCCCTTTCTAATGGAATTGATATTGCTGTGCGAATGGAAGGAGACAATGTCATTATACACCACCCTGTCACATCGAAGTAAAATGTAAGACGTAGTTGTGTGCCTTGAATGACATAGTTGCGTTGTCTGAGGCAATCTGAAATCCAGGTCAAGATCTTGAATTAATAAGTTGGAACATCTAGAAATACCAATGCGCAATGTTCAATCCATTTGGATGAAGTAAATAGTGAGCACGTTTTGATAAATTATTACGGATTTATCTAGACCTGAATTGAAAGATTGAATTTGTAATTGGATTACGTAGAACCTTAGCATGACAAAGAGATAGATTATTAGTGTGCATACAAGTGAAGAGGAATATAAAAAGTTTGAATATCTTGTTCAAGTTCTATATACCCAGATGAGAGGCGGCTAGGATCACGGATCCGAAGGAAAAGCATGATTGGGTTGATGTACAACTATTGTGTGCAGTATATATGTATAATTCTTCGAAGCCTCATTATTTTCCCCAGTGGGGTAATTTTTATATTTGGAACCAAGTTTATGTAGGAAGATGATGCGATGAAAGTACAAAATACATAAACAAATTTTCTATCAGATAGTTTTGGAATCAGAAAAGTTTCAAATTATCATTCCTTTCCTTTGAATCAGAGTTCAAAATTCGCATTGGTTTACATACACTAATTTGCAAACTTAATATTCAGGAGGGTGTAAAATTTAAATGTCCTCGTGTTGTAAACCTTGTATTATGTAATAACATCCTGTTGTATTATGGCTGAAGTCCAAATTGCACTGGCATAAGTGAGATATCATCCAACTCGACCAAATTGTCCATTATGCATGAAATACACGGGTAGAAAGGTCAAGGTAACTCGGAAATGACTAAAGTTTTTAATTGGATCCCTGGGATCATTTAGTGTGCACGGCGGCCGGATGACTTACAAATCGTCAAATCTTCGCAAACTCGAATGTGTTATTCATCATCAGGATTTACGACAGCATTACCCATTTTATTATCCCTCTTTACTAAATTTAAGTTGCACTAACTCTGCCAACTCTTTACGTTTTATTTCCAGACCGTGGTTGCAGCTCCAAGGGGAACATTTATTACGACTGCAAGCGAGTGTGGGAATTGTCATGAGTCAAACATGAAGAGCATCGTCAGTTCCCCGACTGAAGAAATTACACAGTCAAATTCCAAATCTAGTCTCCAACAAAATGACCAATATCATCCTCCCGCGGCGGATGAGTCTCCAGCCCCCAAATTACCTTATCCCGCAGAAGAACCAGTTTCGATAGAATTGGTTCAACAAACCTCAATTTCAATAAACCCACCGGTACCAGTATCCGACACTGGAACTCCTCCTCCGTTGAATAATAATAGGGACCAGCAGTCCGCATCTCAATCAGCAGAGACGATAATGGCTGCTGAGTCCACAGAATCAGAATCCATCACAAAGCCAACAACGACGACGATCGACACAAATACCTCGAATACCCAGAATGGAGAAAGTAACCAAAAATCTGGAGAAAACTACAGCTTGCCAAAATCGAAGTCCACATAGTCAGTTCTCCAATTAGATAGATATTCGTATTTTTTAGCTCATCCAACTAGGACTTGAGAGAATGTTTGTGGAGTACTTTTAACATAAATATGAGGAGTGGGAAAAGGAAATACGAAATCCTGGCTTAATTTACTTCCTGTACAATTTTCAGTTTCACTCCTGGAATCGTGGGTAACTAAGAGAAATTTTATGGTGCGTTTTCTACTATGTGGTTAGAATTTTTAAACATAACATTGGAGAACGGTCAGACATGTACACACGGTGCTAAAAAATAGGTGTACTGATTGGATAGGCCGACAACTTAACTTGTCTTACTTTAATTGTGTTTCTACAATCTGAAATAAGATCAACAAACAAAATGCACGGTGTGTAATTCTGTTTTGATAGTATTAGCAAAATTGAAAAACAAAAATCTATTAATGATTGATAAAATGTCAACTAATTAACAAAAATTCCGCTCGCCAGCAGATTGGAAAGGATTGAGACTACTTACGATTGTTTTGAAATTATTAATACTTCCACACTATTTAGACCTACAATAAAAGTATCTGAAATGTTACAATCAGTTTCTGTTGCTAGTTTGTCATGTACGACTGACCTTTAACGGTGACGATATTAACTTTGACAAAAAAGGAAGTTTTCGGCATGTAATTAATTAGTTCGACGCAATTGTCAACGGATAGGAACTGATGGTGACACGAGCGGATACTTTATCCTGCTAGACAATTGCATATCAATTATTATTGTTATTGGCTGTGTCAGCGCCAAGTGAAAGATGAAGTGTAGAAAGCTGGTTCAGAACAAGTGAAATAAAAATGAAATGACGAAAACACAATTCTCTATACGAAGATGAATTCCTCACAAAATCATTTGGCCACATAAAGTATTCGCTGTTCTTTGTTATCGCTGTTATGTTCTTCATTTCAAATCAATGTAAAACTGAAGAAATACTGGCCAACTTCAGTTACTAGTTGAATATAACCGCTGGAGGATTTATGAAATATTATTTATTTAGAAAGAAAATACTTAATTGTTGGAAGTTACCCAATAACATATTCTTCGAGTGAAATGTATAGTCCGTGTAACATTGTATGTATAATAGTTCTTTGAAGTTGTATTCTATTCTTAAGACATGGTTACATGAGAGGGATGCTTGTAAGCTTGTAATAAGCAGGGTGCGACGATCGATAAACCATTTAATTTTCCAGTCTTGTCGTCGACTTTGAAAACTTCAAAGTTAGTCAAAGATTAGGAGTTCCAAAGACTACAGGCTTTGTGGTTGCGAACATGGGTGAAAGTATTTTGACAGGATTATCCATTCCAATTTAGTATATGTTTCCTTGAATCCTTCTAACTTATGCTTCTACAAAGAGTTAAACTAACACTATGTACTTATTCTCGAGATATGACGTGAGTGTTGACTAGAAATACGAAATTTATTTTTGAGCTAGCTGGATCCTGGAAAATTAATTCCAGGTACACGAGATGGACGAGCTAAAAGTCAGCACTTTTCACTTGGCACTCTTTCTCTAGAACATTTGTAAGACTACATTTTTCGATTTTGCTATTTGTTAATTGTCAAAATCATTTGAAATTGAATCTACTTGTGTCACTTCAGAGTTGTATGTATTGTACGCCAGCGTTATGTATTTTGTAAGGATATTCCGGAGACGTGAAATTTTTTTAACATCTCCATGGGTGACTCAAAGTAAAATTAAAAAGAACTATGTTAATGTTGAGAACGTCATTATCATTATATAAATAATATTGTGCATTCCATTGCATGTAGAATGTTGATCTGAATGTCACAATTACTAGTTTTAAATATTACTCTCAGTTGGAGACGTCTAGTCAGTGGCCTTTTGAATGAGTTCATAATAAAAGTCGATTTTTGGCAGAATCGCCAATCACAGGTTGTTGTAAATTATTTAACTTCTTGTCTGAAATTGGCACTATCCAGGTTTGATATTCAAAGTAATAATGTACAGTCCTCGGGATCTATGAATTTAATTTAAGGTCCCGTTCTGGTGGTTGATTAGATCGTGAAATATTACTGAAGATAACAGACACCTTTATCTTCATTTTAATCATTTCACGGAATTCCTATATTGATATTTTGTTTTCAAGATGTACTACAATGGGAATGTCAAATCTGCAATTCTAGTATTATTAACGCACTCGTGTGATTTTCGTTCGAGAAGTGAAATACAGGCAAGTTGAGAATATTTTTGATCTTCTATTTTATTCGTCTTTTTCTTAAACAATCTTCAACGAAATCCACTCATTGCGCAGTAAGTCTGCTCCGCAGGAGTTTGACTAAATATTACATAAAAATCTAAAATGACCAGACCACGTGAGAAATTAATATAAGTAGTACATTTAAACTACACTAAAGTGACACATATTAACATACATTCATGCATACTAAGATACATATTCATCAATCTCACACACTAGGAATAAGGTTGTCACATTTAAAGCTCTCTCAAAATAAAAAAAATACACCTATAACCATCCAATCACCAGACAACTTTTATATTGTCATTTATCTCCATTTCTAAAAACTTCAGTACTTATATACGTTTAATATATTTTTGTGTTTATGATCATCATTTCGTTAGTCAGGTTCAAGTTTTCAGGACTTGGCACGAGATTTTTTGAAGGTGACTAAAATAATTTTGGTGGTCTGTGTGTAAAATAAACAAAAGTGTAACAAAATTAGAAAGGTCTTAGCTAAAAAGAGTTTAAAATTAAGAGACCGTCTTAAAAAGGAATTTGTGCGTTTAGTTTATTCCTTTTTCTCTGCGCTGGTCCTGGAGAAAGCTAAAGGTAAAATTCTTGAGAATGGATTTCGTTCTTCTGAGCTCGTTACTTCATTTGTGTCAGGATTTGAACGGAACAGTTGTGATTGATAATTTGTGCTTCCAAGTCCAGCAAAGATTGATTTCGGCTTGACGGTTGTAGTAGGGTTGAACCTATTCCTCAAGTCCGTGTTGAATTGGTCAACAATTCCCTTGATCACACCACTATTGAACGTCGCCACCAAGTTAGCTAAAAAATAAAAACCATTTTTGAATGAAAAAACTAGTGAAATAATTTATGTATGCAGATTTCCTTTCGTTTTAAAACGCTTACCTGGAGTTAGTTGAGCATCAAGTCTGGGTGCTGGTGGAAGGTCTGGATTTGCGTAGAATCGTGGAGCTCTCTACATTCACGCCACAAACAAAGAAAAATAAACAAACACACACATGCAAATTAAACTCATTCATTCGCACACACTCATTAGTAAATTCAAAATACGAAAAAATCATTTGTCTCTTTCTACGATACTCTTCAATTACACACATTCCTGGAAATTCACGCTTACAGCAAGCATCGCACCACATACTACGAGGAATTATAAAAATTAACTGGCTACATTTTATTGAATCACAATTAAATTTCCTAGTTTTTATATAATACAAATTCATTTACAACTGCAAGTATTTACTAGGGAAAGAAAAATCCATCACCAAGAAAAGTAAGTATGACATAGAGAGACTGACATTTAATTCAGGCAGGGGCTGTATAAGGTGACTTTTAACTAAATGTCAGTTCGTTGAAATGTCAACCAAGAAAAACAGAGTAAGAATTGAACCACAAGCTAACCCAATTTTCTGCTTAAGGAAGTGTAGGCATACATAGTCATAGTCACGCTCCAATTCCCATTTCCCTGGATTTTTTCTCCAGAGAAATTCTGGGCTCAAGGTAATAGAAAGCTTCTTTTCTTTCTGTGACCTCAGCAGTTGACTGACTGGAGTCCAAACGAGAAAAGATGCCAGGAAGACAAGAAAAAATGGGAATATCGACCACATTTTAAATAGAAAGATAGCTATACAAGATCACACATGACCGGATTCATACCCACAGACAAGAATTTGGAATGAGTTTATGGTATGGTGAAAAGTAAGCAATGTTCAGTGTATTTTATAGTACACCGTAGGTTAATTATTACAAATAAAATATACAATGTAGAAGTTATAGTGCATTACCGTAAAACTTTCAATAGACACTAAGTATCCGAGGCACCAACACTAGAAATGAAATATTGGTCCGTCTCTTATTTTAAATAATTGAGTCATTCGTACAAACTTTCTCAATTTTCCTAATGGAGAAAGTAGTAGAGCCTCGAGGGTTTTCATTGAAAATTTTAAGGTAGTACTGTAATACGTGAATATTTTACAGTCTCTGCTGGATTTATTTTTTTCCTCATAACTCTATTCGTAAACGACAAGAACACTTTCTAGTAATCCACCATTATTGCGTGAGCGGATATGTCACACACATTTCACAGACTGGCTATAATACTACGAAATTTTTTAGACTTCACTAAATTCTGCACACATTTCCAATACAAAACAATGGCTTGACTTTTCTTCTAAAATACTATACACAAAATATTTAGGGCTAAATTAACTTGTTGGTTCATTATGGAAATAATATTCCCATATCATTTTTTCAAAACAAACTCTCTAGCTCTGTATTTATCCACCGAGTATGCAAGGAATCCTGTCTGAGGAAACCGGAATCTCTTATAATTTATACAAATGCCTTGAATATTATTTACGAAATAAATTCAAAGCAATAACCCTCAGGTCTCCCCCTCAGTGATTTTCAATTAATTGAATAAAACTCACCATTTTACGCTAAATAAACATCTAGTAGTTAGGGTTCGATTTACAATAAGACAGGAAAGCATGTAAGATAGTACATGAAAAGATCACCCATCACCAGTACCGGCAGTAATTAACATACTGTGAATGCATTATGTCACAATTGTAAGTCCCACCCTTTTAACTAATTAAAAATGACAAAGTTGCCTAAAATACCAATCCACTATGAGCAACTATTCTATTTGAGAAACTTTATACCAGTACAATTGTGTGGATTCATTACTACGTCTACTCATCATGTCTCAAACAAAACAAAAAACATTTGACAAGGCGTTATCCGTAGTACAAAATAAATAAATAAATGTTCACAAATTGTATTGGCTCAATTATGTAGTTTGGCCAGGACGGTATTCCCGAAATATTTGAGCCTACTGTCGAACAGGAATATCCATCAAAATCCATTTAGTAATATATACATACGTTAAAGGCAACCTCTTGGCTGTTGCACTTATATTTCAAATAATTTGTAAAAATAATTGTTCCTACAGTGTGAAGTATTTACATGGATATTTCAAAAACGATTGTGTGCAAAAAGTATAAAAATACAAGATTTCGTTAATAAAAATTGAGTCATACTTATTTAGTGAGGATGAATGGCGTAAAGTAAGCGAAAAATAAGAATGAATGAAAATAATGGCGTGCAATCTGATAAAAGTTGGATTAATCTCAAGAGTAAAAATGTAGCGCAAAAATGTTTAAGACCTTTGCACTGATTTATGATTCATTCATAGGAAACGAAGTTACTCAGGGCACCATCATACGTAGATGTTGGACGTTTTTATATTTGTCACGGTTGGTCACCAGAATTGCGTACGAACGAGTTTTGGCTTGGCTATTTAGTGACCGACCATTTACTCATATCCTGCTGAGCAGTCGTATATATACGAGTAATAATTATCGTAATCTAGACCTGGAAGTTGTTTATGATTGCGTAATTTGGATATTAGGACACGGACTAACTCAATTTAATATGTTTGCGAGTGGGCAACAAATCTTTGCCCTGACCTATGGAGCAAGTATAAACACACACTGGGAATTTAAGAATTGCATATTATCTGGTGATCAAAACTAGCTGGAGAAAAGTACAGATCTGATTCCGGCTGTCCTGCTATTACTCTAATTAATCCTAGCATTTTAATAGCGGAACCGATGCGGATGACTTGAAGAGAGAGTATTTCATTTTTCGAAAAGTAAACTAGGTTACACTAATTTGATTAATTGTTTAAATGATTATTGGAGTGGTAACACCTACGGGTCCATTGCTTGTTTGTGAGTCTGATGAGGAACTGGTAGAAATGGAGGATGCGGCGGAGCTTGGAGATGTGGCCGCAATTGAGATACGGAAGTTAGGTTCTGAGCCGACAGAGGCGTAGTCATTGTTGTTTGAACTGGCGCTACTGGATGCATATCCGCCGCCACCGCTGCTACTACCGCCGCGGTTTCCAAAGTTCAATACTGGTCGTCCACCCGTGAATGGTGACAAAAGTCCATTCAATAAGTTGAGCTTCGCATTAATCAGTGATTGAGCAAACTGAACAGATTACAAGGAGAATATAATTAATTTTTCTTTCAGCTGTTACGATTTTTTAGGCAAAAAAGAATATGGCTACTCTCCTATACTGAGTATATACTTGGACATCACATCGAACTTACGTTTCCAATTCCACCAAGAAGGTTCCCGGTTGGGGTGCCAGATGTGCTGCCAGCAGATGCGCCGCTGTCAGAGGATGACTCCCGCGAACCTCCCAACCGTGTGAGGGCAGTCAAGACATTTCTGACTGCGCTGCCGGCATTAAAAGTATTTCCAGAAGTACCTGAACTTGACCCTGCGTCTGAATCCCCGGCAGCTGCTTGCATTCTTTGGAAAAGTCCACTGAAAGAGTCCCCGAACACGGTCGCCAATTGACGACCAAAACTTTGGGCTGCCTATTTTCATCATTAAAATTTGAATTATAACTCTAGTCTGGTAATAATGATGGCGGCAGCTTAAAACAAATGTGGTTTTAAGTCATAGGCTAATGAAAGCGTGCGGTCATGATTTGTACACAATTTAGTGTGAGGAATAAGCTGTATGATTTTTACAGGCGTGGGGTGTGCAGATCAGAACAAAACTAATTTCATTGAAGTTTCTTTCATTATATATTACTAAATACCATACTGTATTCTGCAGTGAGTTTGGTTCACGATATATGATTTTGGTTAGAAATAAGCAAAGCAATAATATTCACATTTGTACATGTTATAATTTGGTGGTCTGTATTATTTATAATGGATTGTTGAAATGGATTATAATTGTTTGGCCAGTCTGTTAATCCAATTAATTCTGGGAAGTGGATTTAACTAAATTATGAGATCGGGGCATACACTCAAATATCACTGAACACCGAAATTAAGCCTCATACTCTGGTCCTGGTCAATAAAGAAAGCCAAAAACAAAATCGTGGAAAACTGGCTAGGTGTCTAAAATGAACTAAATTGTGGGTCTTTCATTAAAATTCAAATGCTCATGGATATTAACTCAATAGAAACCTAATGTTGAAAAAGCAGTACTTGCAATATATGAATGTTATGATTAAGGAGTCAGATTTTTAAATGTCAGAAGGAGAATTCGGAGTTAATTAGTTATTTGTAAATTATGTAAGCATTTAATTAAGACAGCAGCGCACAGATAGGGCCTTTAGAAGGCGTTGAAAAGACGCTACCGTACAAAATTCTAGCTGAGGAATCAGGCTACTCGCGTCTTCAATCGAGCGTTGGTTTGTTCAATCTAAGAGCTAGAACCATATTTCAGTTTAATGGTCAGGCGTAATGATAAAATTACGTTGTCTGATTTCAATCAGATAACTCAGGAGTTGAGCGGCATAATTCAAACTGTAATGCTGTGAAGCACACTATTTGTAGCAAGGCAACAAATAACAACTACATTTTCTATTAGTGCACACATGCTACTATTTACTACACGTTTGGCTATAAATGCAAAAATTTCTAATCTACATTCTATTTTATTTTATTTGTTAATGAAAAAATTTGAAATACCTTGGAACACTTTGTCTTCACATTCACCACGAGGAAAATATTTTGGCTTTCTGTTATATTTTGTTTAGTCAAGACCGCATGCTAGCCTGAAGGAATCGATACCCGTCAAAGGAATCATGTACCAATTAAAACTAAGAAAACGGCAACACCAAAGGCAGAAGTGTTGGAAGAAGCCGCTGCTGTTGCTCCATCCGTCATTCAACCTCAGCCGGTCAGCCAATTAGCACTTAAAAATAATTACGTAGAATGCGCAACCCGTTGACCCCAAATACAGAATCCAAACCCTTACACGCAAAACCCAAACTCTTGAACATCTCGAAAATTCGGCTACCTCATTGGAGACTATGACGTCAATTATTAATTACATACTTTATAGATTTCTTTCAGAAAACCCGACAGGACTTATGACCCTTTCAAATTTGAGATAAGTCGGTACCCATTACGCAAATCCTATACCTAATATGAACAAGATTTTGTATGTGCATCTCTATCTCCTGATGGTTCTTCAAACCAGTCTTTAAACATCTATGAAAATTCCAATTCCATTCTAACAATATCCAAATTGACGACTTTATGACTCCAAAAAGTGGAAAAGTGAAAGCAAATGTAGACCTAGAAATAACATGTGAATGTGTTCACGAGGATAATCGTCTGCTTGACGGCAATGAAAATGTACATGCATGCAGATTTGGCTTGTCATTATTTAGTTCATATTTTCGATTTTACTACCACATGATTTGAGCCTTCAAATCAATGTGAGCATGCGATAAACTCTCTTCCTCGTCAACAAATGTCGTTCGAATTTTCTTAAAAGCAAGAATGATTGTGCATAATTTTCTCACTCTTTCCAGTTTCATTGTCTAGCACAGCATAGGGACAACAGACGCGGACAACAAAACAATTTGGAAGTGAATCCATTATTGGGTTTTCCTTGAAGTTATTCAACGTTATGATTATTATGACTAAATGAGGTAGCCAACTACTACGCAAAGAAAGAGTAAAGTTTACGCAACACAAATTACATTACATTATCAAGTCGTAAAAAATCCTAACTAATTTAGTGAAATTGAATGAAATGGATGAGTTATGGGAGAGAGAGTTGTTCAGTTGTTTGGAAGTGAAGATGAGTCAGACGGACTTCGTCATTAATTTCTGTTATTGCTCATTTGAAGTACATATATCTACATGGTCTGTCAAGTCCCCATTGCATTACTAGTAAACAAGCGAAATAACTGCAGCTAGCTATAAGCTAATTTAATATTAATATGATGAGATGGTCAAGTCTGGTTTTGGTAACAGACATTAATGATCTAACACGATTGGAAGGCACCTGGCTGACACATAAAGATATAATCCTTTCAACACAAATTATGCTCAAAGCTCCACAAACTTTCATTCCAACTTACAACACAGAAATAAATCAACGCATAATTTACCCTAATTTACCAGTACTGGGTGGATCATAAGTAATTCGACAATTCTTCCAAATAATCATTACATTTCTAAACCTGAAAGGTTTGAGGAAACTCAATCTAAATTATTGGACTGGTGGGAACCTTGGTTGATTCAGTTTTGTGTGATAAGTGTAAGGTTAGCACTCTTCCCATAACGTTGAATTCATTCTAATGATTGATCCCGAAAAATTGCAACTACAGGAAAGTCTTCGAATGGTAACCTTCAGACACATACATGGCGCATTGGGTTAATAGCCTTCGGCCATCGCGATTCCCTTCTCAGTTTTGTCGGTATACCTGCACCGTTTCAGAAAAGAAAGGGGCCACTCTAAAGGTTACCGTTTCGTCAGACTCCACTGTATGTCAACTTTGGGTTTCGGTCCGGGGTATATTCGTGCTGAAGAAGCCCTTAATGCCGTCATGCAGACGTACCTCGTAAACACTTTGAAAACCTCTGGTCGAAGCCCCTACACTAATTCGAAAAGCCTTCCCGGCAGATGTCATTACATTCCCTCCAGTCTCTGCGGCTTTGCTGACGACCATGGACCCAGTATTAGCAATGTTACCCATAATCTCCAGAATCATTTTGATCAAGCCCTACACAATATTACAGGTTTGAACATAAGATGTCTCCGAGAAAATCCTTAAGGTCCATTTCTCTCCCGTTTGACACTTTCAGATGCTTTCACTCACTCTCTCCTCAATCTCTCTTGTCACGATTCCATATTTTTTCTGGTGTTGGAACTATTCAAATTTTTCTGAACGAGTAATTCAGATAATTTTGAGTTCACATAATTTTGTGATGACCTCGTTAGACATTTTTGCACGGTGTTCTCCTTGCTACTAAATTTTCATAAAAAATCTTATTTGCGCTTACTTCTTGAGTTTGAATTTAAAGCAGTGTATGTCCTTTGTCACTTCGAACGAAAACTAGTCCAAATTTTTAATTGAAAGTAGAATGCAGGTCAGTTCGCATACAAAAATTCTGGATTTTTATTCATGTCAAAGTCAACAACTAAGTAATAACTCATGTAAGTGCAGCGTGGAGTGTCATTTCTAATTTCCTCTAACAAATACATGTAAAAAGCCTCTCCCTGATGGGTGGGCGAGTTAACTATTAAATGAGCATTCATTCAGTGCGCTACAAGTGTCGTAGCCAGAATTTTTTGGACTGGTCCATCAAATTAATCGTACAGTGCAGTAATATTTTGTATAGTCTGTAAGACTCCAGTCTTTTCGGGAAAGTTACTAAACATAGATTATGGTTAACAGTCATGAAGTAAGAAAGTAAGTTACAGTGCAAGTAAAGGTGTCACCAAGATTTTTGTGCAAAAATATACTAATTATCTAGGTCTTAAAATCTGGGAAGTGAGGAAGCCAAACTAAGTATTGGTATCGTCATCTCTGTAGAGAGTTTGAGAAGGAGTGAATTCACAACAATGAAAGAACATCATTCTCATGAAGAAGATAGAAGGTATAGAATGAATATTATAGGTTTGACACGAAGAAATTATTAGGAAGTGAGTACGAATTAGTAAATAAAGATGTCATTGATAACATGCAAGAAGCCAAGGCAGATGACTTAAAATAAAAAAGTTATTATATTAAATTGATTAGTCAATGCATTAATACTAATACATAGTTAATTATTATTAAACATTAGTAGGTCGTAATCACACTTTGGTACTATTGGGAGACGAAGCTTTCATTTCACCATACCATATACCTTTTACATACATGGACACCACGCACACCTTTCAGAACAACGACAATGTTTAACCGTTCAATTTCGTTCTTGAAACAAGGAACTCGTTAAAAATTGCTTGAGAATCTGGTTTTCGCAATTGATCATAATACATATTTATGCTCACGGCTGCGTTGATTTTATTTTGGTAACTTCTGTGATTAGTTTCAAAGTCATGAACGAAAATGAACGTTTCCTTCGGCCATTGATTCTTAGACCACATTCTAATTTCAATATTCTGTTTCTGTTAATTACATTAGGAAGCAAGAGCACAACTCACCATATGTATACTATTCTACATAATATAATATGTACTATTATGGTATTAAGGTACGGTATTAGTACATGAACTAAACAAAATTAAATGCCCGCTGATTAGATAAAATTAAGTTACGCTTTAAAAAAATATTCTTTTGCAATCATTTACCTTACTTGAAAATAGCAAGCCCTGATAAATAGAAAATTTGAAACATTGAAGCAATGCAACAGAAGCATACAACATCTGACTTGACAGCACTTGATGAGTACTACAACAAATTCTTTCAAAATTCTTTCAACCTAAAATACTTCTATGTGTGGTTTAAATTTGACTAAATTATAAATTGACTAAAATCGGAAAACAGCGGTTAATAATTTGTGGCTAGCCAATGAGTGGTCATGAAACCGATCAATTCAAGTTTATGCTGATAGACATTTGTCTATTCTCTAAATCATTCGATTAGTAACTTGACCATTTCCCATTATTAATGAAAATTAAAACTGCATATTAAGTAGCTATAGGATTATACAGTAAAAGTCATGCCATCATTATGAAAAAATATATCCGTCCTCTCTCGAAGTGACTAAAAACACCTACACCTCTTCCTTTCCTCTAATATAAAAAACTATATAATATCAGACAATTAATAATGTTATGAGAACTGGTCGTTCTCCGGAACCCGCAGAACGCCCGATCTAAATATTATTGCCCCCATCAATATTTGCCAGGAACACCATAAGCAGCAGAGGGACCCGCGGCCCCATGACCTGCATGATTGGCTGCAAGTTGTCCAATAGAGTTTGCTACGGCAGCTCCTACCTGAGTTACGGCACCGAAGATTCTTGCTTTGGCCGCCAAAACGTCACCAGCTGTTCGGGTCACTGATGCCAAAACTGGTGGAGCTGACTGGACCACAGCGCCGACGACTTGACCCTTAGCATTCAGCAAGCTGAGAAGTGTTGACACGGTTCCCTACAATGGTGAGAACAATGTTAAAGAAGTCATCTAGTCCTCAGAAAGCGGCAGGCAGTATTGGTTGCCTTTTTGAAGGAATTCGTGGGGAAAATTTATAAAGATAAGTGGATAAAAATGGATAAAAAAGATAAATTGGGTCAGTCAGTACGTATGGCAAGATGTAGTATGGTTGTAATAGTAAAGTCAAGTAGTAGCAGAATCGGATAACCCAAATCAAACGAATTGGGAAATTCTTTGGAGTGAGTGAATGAATATAGAAATTTCATTCGTAGTAGTAGCATGTATGTAGTATAAGGTATAAGGTATATACATACACTCGAGTAAAAGTGCATATGGTATATATGTTGACATTTATTAAGTTGGTTCGTATCAAAATATCTGGCAGTGAAAGGAAAGGTGTACAAAAAGTTGATTGATTGCAAAAATGGACTGAACAGGTCAGCAGTTCAGAAGTGGCCGGCAGGGATAACTTGGTGGTCGTTTGTTTTACCCTTGCCATGATATATAAATAATATGTAGTAATAATAAAATGTAATTAAATGTAATGGTTGAATAATTGTTGACGATAATATACGGTACCACAAACATACTAATACATGCCAAATGCAATGACAGTAAAGGAAGGTTACTTGGATTACTTGAAGAAGGTTGGCGGCTACTCCAACCAGACTGTTGAGCAATTGAGTACCGAAATTGACTGTGTTTGCGGCCGCCTGAGAGAAAACATTCACAAAGTTGTTCGGAGTTTCACCAACTGTGTTCGGACCCTGGAAATGAACCAAAAACCAAAAATGGTGCGAATCTATAACTAATCGTTAAATCAAGCGTGGAATTTTTAGAAAGATCAATATCAAAACACTTCCTAGAACATTCGTCCAACAGACATTCAAAATAAATTACCAAAAATAATCACAAACATCTCCTTCACGTAAATATTCCATGCAGTGAAAACAGCGTGTACCAATGTAATCAACTACAACACGCATGCAATCAACTAGGATAATTCTTAACATGCGATTAAGGGTTTCAAAATCATTTTAAAACTGAAAACAAAGTCAGTTTACATTTCCAATGAATTGCATGGCCACTATATTATTATTTTTATGAAAATATTGTTCAAAAAATGGCCAGTTATGCGGAAATGCCAACTTGATTTTGCTTTAGTTTGTGGTACTCACGTAAGATGGAGATGGTGAATAACCGCCATAACCCGTTGGTCCCGCCCTTTCATTTCGTTGAACAGCTTCATTGTTCGATGAAGCGTCCGCTTGAAGTGAAGGATTAGCTCCAGTCAATCCCTTCAGAAGATTTGTCTTTGTCTCCACTAATGTTTTTGTTCCTTGAGTCAAAGAATTGGCAACTCCCTGTAAATCCCAAGTCCGCAATATAACTCTAATTAGTTTTTATATAATAGTCAGTTAAATTAACTCTGAAAGAAAATCGAAATTATTAATTTGGTCTCGCGTTAGCATCACCAAGGATTTTCCTCATTATGCAGGACATGTAATATTTGATGGAAAACAATGGACATAATCCATACGTACGCATAATGGATTAAGTGTATAACTAATTAAAGCTCTTAAGCTGAGTGGCCACAGGATACTTAACTCCTAGGTTCTGCTCTAGTTATTTGAACAAGGTGTCTTGCAGAGCTTGACGATTTTTGAGATTCAGTTTTTATGTTATGGAATATTTTGTTTCGTATCATATTCGAAAATAATACATAATATTAGTATGATGTGAAACATATGGACTACCTTGCAAACCTGGAAAACCTTGAGAAAATGCGCGAATCAATTATTGCAATATAACTTGTTAGAATCCTCACTCCTAACAGTAAATAATATTGGCTTCATTTGATTGTGAATTTAGTGATTTTCAGTGAAAATGTGGTGTGCGACCAAGGAAATGTGCCATGAACTACAATAAATTGTCCGTAATGAAGAAAACTACAGTTTCCGGTTACATAATCCATGCAGGATATTTTGCAGAAAGCAAGAATTTGACACGAAAAAATGTACGTGCGAATGCGTTGATCGAAGGAAGTAAAGAACGATCAAAATCTACAATTAATTATGAAAATTTAGTCTACAAGTGCAACAAACAGATTCTCACATGTGCAATGCGAATGGCACTCTTGGCACCTGTTTCTGCAGCTTCAGCAGCAGTTTCGGCCACTCCGGTTACAATCCTGGCACCTGTTCCAAGGGCTTGTTCCGCTGCTACTCCAGTGCCTTCCAGGATTTGTATGGCCGAAGTTCCCAAATTTTTGATACCGGTTCCAAGAGTATTTGACACATCCTTCAGCACCCAACCATTAACACACACACAATAAGAAACAAATTTACTTACCATTCACAGATTCAAACTGTCCGTCATCGTCGTCCGTAGTTATTAGTAGTAATATTTGACTCAAAATTGTCACCTCATGCAAAGGTTTTAGTCTAGAAGAAACGAGTCCGACTTCGCGCTGACGTCTTATGTAATTTTGTAGGTAATTAATAACAATAAAAAAGTTTTACGTTTTGAGTTGAATAATCTCCGTCCGTCCGTCCAAAACAAAGGTGAGGCATTCATTCAAATCATTTAGCAAAAAAATTGCAATGATTGTTATTGTTATACCCCCGTTGTCCCAATTAAGGAATGAGTTAATTAGGGAAGTTTAGCGCAATTAAATGAGCAACATTGTTAGCCCTGTCTAAATTGTCGACATACACATACACTGCCTTGGCTCGTTTCTTAAAAGTGTTGTAATTGAATCATCGTTCTGTTAATTATTGTATTGTTACAGAGATGAGGAAATGCGACGTTAATCTTGACTAAAAAACTCATCCTTCTTAAACCTAAGCCACATTTACACCATAGACGCCCAGCAGCAGGAAAACCCCATTAGTAGTTAGTCGGAATTATGCAAGAGTATATTAACAATACAAAATGACATGACGTTAGTTTGGTACAAAGAAAATTCAGGTCGGTCCGTCGATCTAGTTCTCTCAATTGACAAGCAAAGATTCACACAAAGTTGAACAAACACGCAAGTTAGCGGGAATAACTTAAACACACTAAGTAATTTAACAAAACATTCCGAGTGTCATCACACCCACAATTTAACATAAATTTACAAGTCACTGTGGTTTAATTCGTGTTTGTTGACATCCTGGTGCATTCGTCCGTGCGCTTGCACATGTGGGAAAATCATTACTCCCTGCGTCTTAGACGCTAGAAAATTTTGTATAATAATTAGTTAACTTAGTTAAGTAACATCCTAGTAATTTCTTCGGGATCCCGAATAATGCACCAGGAATCATTATTCTATATACATTCCTAACAACAATACAATTAATTTAAGATTAATTATTAATTTCAAAAGAACAATAGCAGGCAAGCTATCCATATAGGACGTAAGCACGGTTATTTGGTCAGGTTTAGAATAGCTTTAGCGTTGCATGCGTCATGCAGGACTTAACAATAAAGGCTCATAATAATTATGCAAGCGAACACTTCTCAGACCAACCAAGCATTATTATTGTTACGTTTTCGGCAACGCTTACATGCATGCAATGTATGGGTTTTAGAATGGTAGTTGCGACAACGTGCAATGGGAAGCGGTAAGTCATTTAGTCTGGTTAGAATAATGTTATGGAATTTTCCAAAACACCGTCAGTAGTATTTTTTGTTAATTTCTGAAAATTCAGTAAAATTATTGAAGATTGTAAAAGTCGTGTACCATCCATATTACTGTCCGTCGGAGCTTAATTAGCCAAACTGATCTGCACTTTACAAATTGCGACGAGGGTATTTTATGAAAATTGAATGCAGCTTTGAAGAAAATCGTTATGCCTTTTAAGCACTATTCATAGAGCAAAAATATTTGAGGAAATTTTGGGTTTTTACACAGCAAAAACGCACATGGTGTGTATAAATTTTAACTCGCATGCTTTCTTAGATGAGATTTAGATTTAGGAATTTACTTGGTGGTGTCAAACCCCTTTTTACGCAATAAATTGTGAATTGCAGGTTAGTTTCTTGGCATTCATAAAATCATTAATAGTGCCTGTAATTATGTAAAGTACGTTCGTTTGCTATGTTCCAAGTAGAAGACTGAAAAGTGAATATTTTCATCATGAGTCATGTCCAAAATAATGTCACAACGGTTGTTTAAAAATTAAATTGATTTGGTGTGTAGAACCACCTCCAGAGCTCTTGTGATCATAACGGATGGGTCCTTTTGTTGATAATTTTGCTTGGATTCTCCAGAGTCTATGCTTCTCACATCCGTCACTTTCGTCTCCGCTTCATCAGCATATTCGTCATACACCTGGATTGAAGTCATAATCAATTTATGCGGAATTCTTCCAACTTTTTCTTTTCTATTTCTGTAAGTACGGGTGGAATCAAATACCAGCTGTACTCGTCACAACTAATTAGTCGAAAGTGTCTCATACTACGTGACCTGATGTACCAAGTCATATCAGTATTTTCTGTAAATATTGCAGAAATGAAGGTATTTTCATTTGTTCACACCATAGTCCTTAAGTGCGAAGAAAAGTTTGAGATATTTTGTAAAAGTCTTCAAGAACTGGTAGTCGTAATACTTCTTAATGAACTGTCTTGAGTAATTCGTAATGATGTGTCATGTAAGACAGTAAGGGTCGAAAGGGCAATGCCAGTGGATGGATTGCATGTAGTAAAATATTAGTGTTAATGTGCAAGAGTGCGAGAGGCTAACATAACACACAATAATGCATTAATCTTCTGAGCCATACATTCTCAACGAACAAAATCGCACTCAATCAATCAATTTGCCATTCAATTCTACTAAACGTATCGTCCATGTCGACTCATTCAACCAAACTATTTATCATAAATCCACACACTCAAAACTAATTTTGTGCAGCAAGGTGCATAGCGAAGTCATGGTGCAGTTGCAGATGACTACTGCAATCAATCATTAAACTAACTCCCGTAAAATCTAACTTACGATCACTGAAGGGTTCGCACTGAAAAAATTAGAGCGAAAACGTAAGGATGGACCACAAATAAATGTAACCGTCCTTAATGAAGCTTTCTCCGAACAATATTTTGGTACGCAAGGTTAGATTTTTCCACATTTTTTCCAGAACTGCTTGAGGTACACCATCGTAGAAAAAATCGTGCGGGCATAATAATCCTAATTCAGACGTCCAAACTTTTTGAACAAATGAAATGTCACCAAACCAAAACGGAACATTTTCAAAAATGTGTCTTGAGAGCTGTTATACAAACATTTGAGTTCTTCGTAATACAACAATATATATTTATACTCTCAATTTATTATTTCCCTGATGACACTTTATCCTGTTATTCTTGCCAACTTCTTTTACTAGTTGTCTACTCGTCTGAGCTAAAGCAAATCTTTGTGAATTGGAATTGCAAGTCATTGTTAGAAGTTTCTCAATACAGTTGTAAATTATTGCAACCATGTATGCACTCCATATTTTTGCCGGACGCCTATGTATATAGAGAAACAAACGCTTTATTTGACTTATCTCAGTATTATGTATTGTTGGATTTCCTATTATGAACCGAAGGGCACCATTACTACATACGGTATTTCAACTAAGTCGAATGATTGATTTTTTCCACGTGCCATGATTAATTAATTGACGTACTGTCGATGTCAACTGTACTAGAAATATTACAACGGCATGCAAAAAGCAAATATCAATGCAATGTAACAAAATAGAAATAACCGGCTGGCTATACTTGGCTATTCAGATCAAGTTACCTGAATTCTAGTTTCTAAACCTTTATCTACTATTCTGATGATTTCCCTGGAACCTTGTGTGATTGTATCTCCTGAACTCTGCCCAAAGTGAAAAGTTTGACTTTCCTCATTAACCCAACTTTTTACGTAAATAATATAAAGTAGCCGGCTGCTCTGAATGAGTTCAAGAAGTTTATACTTGCACTATTACTATTTAACAGTCAATTTTCCAGGGCGTGGGAAGCACTTCTCACAAAGCCGTTAATTTAAAGTAAATAATAATTCTTATAGGACTCACGTCCTTGACCACCATTTCCATATACTACCAATGTTTGCTCTGAGAACAATTTTGCAATAACTTGACTTGACTCAACCTGGCTAATCATGTGTCATTATTTTGAAATTGTGTGAGTAAATTGGAGAACGCTAAATAGAATATGGGAAAATTTCAAAAAATAATTTACATTTTTACGAGGAAATATGTAGAACTTAAAAATTACCTTACAGAATAACTCAATTCAATTTAAAACGTAAATACAAACTGAGAAGAGGAGATAATTCAGGAAATTCCTCCCTTATTGTATGCACGTTATTCTAAGTTTTTCCGTTCGATTAATTCTATTAAAATAAAATGTCTCGTTATTCTACTAGACAGTGGGCAACTGCATGCAAAATCCATGTATTTAAATACAAGGAATCACCATTTTTATCGAACAGTCTCACGAATATCTTACAAGTTCAGTAGAACTCGATAGGATTCATGTTTGTGCTTGATTAGGTCAAGGGATTCCACATGAGAATGCCAAATAAATTGTCATTCAATAATTTACTGTGTAAATTCACCTTGAATCTACTCACATCTTATTTTGCCGACCAGTGACAATTGGTACAGGTAGTGAAATAATTGATTTACTTTTACGAGTAATTGCCTTTTTAACTTGATATGCGGACTGAAAATAACCTCGAACTTAATTCTACTGAATACACATGTGTTTGATGTTCAAAATTCCAACAGGAACACATTCTAAAGGTGTGTGTGCCCAATTTTATACTTCAATTGGATGTAATTTCAACTACACATCTGCACATTTAGACACAAGCGCCCCTGACTTGAGTATAATATTAAATGCTGGACGATAAGGAGAGATGACTGTCTTAAATATTATCACCTTAAGATCAGTCCTGTCAATATAGTATCCGTCTAACTTCCTATTACGAAAATTCAAAGCGCCATTTATTTTTTACAATTCATCCAGTAGGAAATCTGGGAGAAAGTTCATTTATCTCAAGGGTATGTTTATTGTGGTATCAGCGGTTAAACAACTTACTGACCACAAAAGATTCAATTGTATGCTTATTCTTGTTTTTTTAATCCTACTAATAATTTTTGTGAATATTTCAAACAGAACGAATAAACCAGGAAGCGTTTAAGGGCGTGAAAGGCCAAGTCAAACAAAGAATAAATGATTCTCCAAGATTTGATTTTATATCTGACCAATTTGCTCTATAACATTACGTGAACTGCAAATTACTTGCGGCTAGCAATAAAAAAACGGAGGTACGAGATCGTCACGATAATTGCTATGAATGAGTTGATTTAACAACCAACAGTGTGTTCGTCCTGACCTCGGTCATTCTTTTCCTGTAATGTAATTTGCCCGACAATTAAGTGTCCGATGCTTCCAAAAAATACCCAACGTGGAATTCGTAATCTAACATACTTCACTACAAATTATTACACCTCAACACACCTTTGCAATTCCATTTGTACAATTAATATAATTTAAAGCAAATGAGTGAAATCCAATCTTTCTTAAATGCACTTTACAAATTGTCAAAATGACTCCACAAAATGTTTTGACAGGAAGAGGTGACTATCAGGAGGTAAGAAAAGAAACGACACAAGACATATCAAATGCAACATTTCATGTAATTGTGGAATATTCATCAATTTTTCACTGGAGAATGAAAGTAGTATTTCGGACTTGATCACTTTAAAGTCAGTTCAATTAATTCTCTTTAATTCAAGAATGTGACTCTACTCGATGTTCTGTGGAAATTATGAAATCGGGTAGTGGTAATAACTACAAATCACTTGCATGCAAATGAATGCAACATTTCCATAAAATAGTTGTTATGAAGTTCTGTGTTGTAGTGTTGATTTGGGGAAAGTGGACAGATATTATTTAGTTTTGGCCCATGATATCCGTGCTAACAAATAATTGTTTCACTTCACATTGACTCAGTAAGAACCCACACGTGGGGAACCCCATGCATTCTATTCAATTCCGTAGTTCACTTCCAATAAACAAGTGTTGAGACATTACGAGTATACGAAAAAAACGTTTTTTAATTGGAATAGGAAGCAGGAAGTCAGTCGGTCACAGGCCGGACAAACGGGGTAGCCAAAAACTTGGCACTTTAACTTTAACCAAGTTATCAAATACACTTGAATATAGGTCCCACTAAAACAACCCACGACAAAACATTATCATTACTCAATTTCTCTCTCGGCCAAAAGTAGTTCCCTTTGCCTGTCTATCCGTCCATTCTTGGTCGACCGGCTTTCATATTTCTCCTGATCTCTGTTACACCTTATGTACATTAATTTCTAGCTCTAATCGTCATCTAACTCGACTACTTACTTCTCCTTTTCTTTAAAGTTACACTCAGTACCCAAGCACAATTCATGAACCAGCTTTGCATTTAATTCACGCATTAAACCAAAACCTCTTTTGCGTGCAAGGAACACCCTGACTTCACAGCCTTTGTTCGTACTCCGGGTCAATTACCATATGAAATTAAATGATTATATAATATATAGAGCACTGATTTGAACTTGATTAAACCTGAGCTGACTAAATATAATGTGCACAGAACGCTGCGGAACAATGCATGAAGAATCTCACGGCTATCAAACAAGATATTATTACACGACCGCAGGAATCTGCTCTGTCAGGCCTTCCTCAACTAGAAAGATGATCCTCACACGCAATCAGCATTTTATCCTGCACTAGGACAACTCACTTTGGATATTCAGCAATTAATCTCAGACTATTGGACGATAAGTATGTGTAACGCTCAATGCCGGAAAACTATTCCGATCACAACGATAATCTGAATAGAATTGCTTGATGACATTTTTTCACATATTTTCCAAAAACACTTGTGACTCGGAATAGACATCGATGAGTCCAAAGCGAATGATCCAGAGCGGCTTTATTCATAAGTTACGAACTGTTCGTAAGAATATATAATTCTAAACATTCTAAAAACACTAATGAAGGGCTAATAACTTAAATTACTGGACTTACCGGTGCTACTTTTGGGTCTTCACTGGAGGCGCTCGGACTAGCATCTTCTGGAACAGGAAGTGCAGTGCTTGAAACAATTAGGAGGACAGCAAGTGCCACACCATAGCTCCACGATTTATTCATTCTGTTCAAACAACAACACGCAAAAATGTTTAGAACATACCTCTAGAAAGAGCTAACAATGATTCCTAAGTTCAATTATACAGATTGTACCAAGTTATGCATTATTTAGGTTAGACGGGTTTTAAAAAAAAACTTTGTATGCGTTCCGGAAGGGGTACTAGATATTGCATGAAATGTACGTGCATATGATTGTTTCCAGTCGTTGACCGTCAAAATATATTATGAGTAATATGATTAACTGCAATTTGTTAAAGGAGAGAGCAAAAGTTGTGTGTTCATGCGACTAAACATATTATCATTACGGTTATTGAACAGAAGCAAGAGAAACGTTAATGCAGGAGTACTGTTTGGCATAACAAAAGTATGGTCTACATTCTCGTTTTTTGTTATTGCAACATCTCGAGAACGTAATCAAAATCTAACATAACTGAACTGACTAATCCAGTCGGGCTTCGTTGCTCTCAATTAAAATTCTATCTGAATCTGATCACTTCACGTTTTCCTTCAACCCAAATATGTATAGGTAGAGGGGTGTATGGTTCTTTCAGGTTCACAAATAATTATTTATCTCCATATCCTCTCAGTTTCACTCGTTCACTTTCTTGTAACGAAAAATGTATTTGTTTTCAAAATTAAGCAAAAGTTAACAATAACATACCAAATCAATTTCTCTGTTAATCCCTTAAAACCTTGCCCATAATGAGAAATTTCTAACAATATGTTATGCTCCGATTTCATAAAAATTAGGCTCCAGAGCTAATGTCATACTCGTCACTCGGAAAAGTTATTAAAGTTTAATAATCCACCAGCAAAAACAAAATATTAGCTCAAAAATCAAATTATGAATGTGTTAATAAATCTAATATTTGCAACACTAATGTTCTATTAACAATTCCTCCAAGAAATCCTAATTGTACCCACACATATAAAATCTTATTATAATTCTGAAATAATCCAAAAAAATGTTTTTCTTAAACTCGAATAATTCAGAAATAGTCTGACGAATTTCGTTTAAATAAATTCGAAAACTTTTTAGTGTACGTGCAAAACACTAGTCTGACTTGTTTATTGGAATTGCTGTAAAATTCCCTTGTTGTTGTAAATTCTTGGGGATTTAAATTGAAAATATATAATTGTTAAACATCCCATAATATCCAATTACAATTCCTCCCCTATAATTTGATGTAAGAAATGATTGATAGCGTTAATAAATGCCAACGTCATTAGAATCATCTTGACCTGATTTTTGAAGAAACCTGGCGTATTAAACACACTCGTCCTTCTCAATTTGTCAATTCCTTCAAACTCGAGCAATGAAATGTTCTTCCTTAAAAAACGTTTACCTTCCTGTGTGGCTTTTGGCTTTAAAATTTAAAAGTGACGCTGCATAAAATCCCATGCGTATGATGTAATTAAAATTTGCTAAGCCATTATGCAGTTGTCTAAATATTATCTAATAGTCGAGTGGCAAATGGGATGAGTAAAAGTGAAAATCCTTTCTAATATTATTTATGCAAACATTGCACTCAGAAGTTACACACGTGGTCAAGGTTGTACACATAACATAACATTGCATTGTGATTGTTGGAGATACTAAAAAAAATACTTCTCAGCCAGTCAGTCAGTCAGTCAGAACACCAAATCATGAATGAAAGGGTCTGCGATTAATATCAGTATACGTTATGTGCAATCAAATGAAATTGAGAGGATAATTTAACATTATATAGATGGGTTCAATTCCAAAGGCTCCATGTAGTTCACCAGTAATGGACAGTAAAACTTATACGGGATCGAACAGTGAACCAGGGGTCCCACTTTACCTTCTCGTAAATTGTACGTTACAAGTGATAATTGAAAGGTTTCGTCGTTCTTCATGGGTTGCTAATAAGCCATCCCATCTCAATATTATGCAAGACAATAACAATGCAGTCCAATACACCGAGTTATTATGTAGCCTCTACTTTAGTCTAATATTATTCATAGGTTTTAAAGGTTTTAATAAAATCCGCCTTTTAAAATTCTCTGGTAATTGTAAAAAGAGCTGTACTGGAACAACTCAGGATTTAAAGCAGAGTTCACTAAAACTGAAAAAGTCTCCAAAGATATTCCAGAAGGAATGAACTAGCCGGGCCAAAATAGAGTCTGTGTATATTGAACATTAAATCTGCTCTATATATATTTATATTACTGGATCCCGCACAAGGTTTAATCATATATGGTTAAAAACGAAAGAGTTAATGAGACACTTCCAGGAATTCTATGACAAGTAATATTTTTTCCCAAATTGCGGAATTCAGAGATGATGACAGTTGATCCAGGAGTGCCTGGTCCTTTTTCTTACCTGAAATATTTAATATCACTGGTATTATCCGAGCACAACTTAAAAACCGGACACAATCGTAGATTGTTGTTGGTTGATTGACTTTTGATCCCGTAACTCCTTTGAGAACTGAGCAAAGGTAGTACGTGGCAAATAGTAGACCGGACAATTTTTTGAAAACTTTTGATTGATAAAAAACACTAGGAGAGTTGAAAGGGTTAATTGTTTCACCTTCGACGGAATGGAATGGACTGACGGAGAAGTTCACAATTGTGTAGGAACAAAACTAGAGTTGTGAATGACTCTTGGGTGCGAAAGTAAAAGTTAGCACTATAAACTGGCAATACCAAACCTTCGTCAGTGGCCGTAATGGGTTGGTTCTTTAAACAACAAGAAACTGCTCAACTGGCCAAGTCAGTTTAGGAAGAGTGAAAAAACACACGTAATACGAAACGAAGGAGAATGAGGTAGTCGTAGTCGTAGTCGCAATCGTTGAGTACAGGTAAGGTACAGGTACGTTGTTGTGCGGCCAATTGGAGAAAACTAGATTAGTTGGTATTATGCACCGGCCAAGGGTTTTTCACTAAAATATATTTATGAGCAATCCACGTCCGACGAAGACAACAATTGAACGACAAAGAATAGCCAAGATTTGGTCGCAACCGTATTTAAGGTCCGAGTTGACCACGTGGTCATAACGTTTAGGAATAACTCCTTCCCACTATTCACTTCTGTTTGTGGAGAATCCATCTCGCATGAATGCGTTGACTCAGTCAGTTAAACTAGCAAATTAACCCTAATGACAAGAGTAACTCATTATTGCGGCAGCTGCAGTATTTTTTCATTGTACATAGCTGTGGTTTGTTTCTCAATTGGCAAATATGGATTACAAACATAATTTCCAATGACTTCTTCGGAAAGCTTTGCAGCCTCCAATATGACATTTTGTTCCAGCTCCATTGTATATGAAATATCATCTTCACGGAGCAGAGGAACTGCAGGAGTGAATACATTGCTTAGTAGACAGATAGGTAGATAATGGAAAGGCTTTTTATTTGGTCAGTCTTTTTATAATAAACTGTTTTAAACAAGAGGACCATATTTGGTAGCAAGAATCAAATAAACTTCTTTCTCTAGAACCGCAGTAAACAGCATAAGAAGGGCGTTTGCGTTCCCGAAGAAGAGTTCAATTGTTTGGTCGCGTGTTTTCGCATGGATGCAAGAATTTATGTCCTGTTTATGTCAAGTCAGTGCTATCACAGTCATTGATAAAATGGGAGTCGTCTGGACGTGGATTGCACCGAAAATTGAAAATCGAAGACAAATGTTTGTTTTTGCGTCAGAAATTTTTTCGCTTCTATCTGCGAAAGTGAAAATCTCAAAAATATAAATTCTATCGTGACTATAACAATGTCTGTGTCCAAGCCAAAAGACGAGCAAACAATTGAACTCTTTCTCGGAAATACCCTGTATCAGGGGAATGATTCACATCTACTACCAAATATTGTAATCTTAAACGAAGATATAACTATTTAGACGTTTGTTGGTCATGGTCAACCAAAATCTCAATCCGTCCTTCAATGCTCCGTGTCTTTGAGTGATTTCAGCTTAGCTGGTAGAGAGTTGAACAAACAAATCGCTCTATATTTACAATTGGTCTGAAAGAACGCACTTACACGGGGAGCAATTACATTTGATTTCGTACCGACTTTCTTTAAACAACATTACATCCCACAAAAATGGAATTCAGATGAGAATTATAGTCCGTCTTCTAAATTTTATGCAAGGTCATAAGGGTAAGAAAGACTATGCTCACCTTCACGGTTTGAAGACCAAACCGTTCGTAAGAACGAAAGAATTTCCTTAAGTACAATGGATTTGTAAATGCTTTGACACATGAGGGGTGATTAATCCAAATTTTGCATTTCAATTTCTGCCTCAGAACTTCAGTTGCATGAACAATAAGAATCGCACTAAAACTGTAATGTGATCTAAATTCGAATTTATTTGTAGCTGCGCTAATTTCGACACTGAGTATTATCAAGTTACAGTGTTCACTACTTCAACTCGTGCGGGCCCAAAGGCTAAATGCCTCATTTACTCCTAAATAAGGAAATATTCTCAATTAATTTTTAATTAGATTACAAATTGTGAAGTACACCTTCTCGTCAGCTCGTCCACTCAAAGTCTTTGTTCCCAACTATGTATCTCATAAAGATAGATATTCTTGAGGTTCAGGAGCCAATTCTTGTTCGTCATAATTATCTAATTACTTGTTGAATGTCTTGATACATTTTTGGTTTTTCACCAAGTGCCAAATGATTTGAATTGTTTCATAATAACAACATTAGAGAATATTCCATTAAACTTTTCTTCACAAGTCGGTTTTTACGCTCTAAATTTGAGAGTTTCGTGACCAACACTTAGGTTGCACACAAAATAATGAGGAACTCTAATAACAGCATTACGCATTGCCGGGTACGATTCTACCACACACGTTACCTTTCTTTTGTGGCTCATCATTTTTTGTTAACAATTAATTGTTGCAATGCAGCTGAACACTCCGCACTTCCTCGTCAAGAAAAGATGACACACCTCATGTTAGTCATGTACTCAATTCCCTTCTTCTAACATCCTAGCTATTACTATACTGTAATCTACGCATGGAAATTTTTAACCAAAGCGAAAGTCTTGGAAAACTCCAAGATCTGATTTTATAACTGAAATTGTTGTTCCTTGATTGCATTAAAATTGAACGGATTTTCATTTTGATCCATTAAGGTCGTTCAAGTTGCAAACCGTACTGTTCACTTCAATTTCTAAACTTTAGTAAAGATCTCATTCTTCGAATCGCAAGACCAAAAATTGACAAGTCAAATGTAACTACACGGCAGTCATACTTCGAGTTAAATTTCTCCGGAATTTTTAAAGAATCTTTCTGTCAAAGATATCGTTCGGTCGGTTCCTCTTCCTACAAAGGGCTAAGGTCTGAAATTGTCGAGATTCCAGTATAACCTAATGAAACAAATTCAGTATAATTAGTGGACAAAAATACAAACCAGCATAGTGAAGTACTAAACCTATTTGTACGTTCAACCACTTAACTCTAACATCAATTTCATATTAAACTGACTATGCTATGCAATGCAACTAACTTCATTTTACACTTGAACTGTCTTAACTTTTGTGCAATTTAATCACATTAGCGAAGCACCTTTACTGTCTTATCCTAATTTCAGGATTACTTATAAATATAATCCGATCCAATTGCTATTGCAAGAGCAATCAAAATTTTCGTAATCTACAGAATAAAATTGACAAACTTTGTTTGTATTTTTGAGTAGGATTTCGTCTTGTGTGAAAGGTGAAATCAGAGTATATAAAAATATTACAGTGATTTTTCCTTCCACATGTTTGTATTGTTTGCAAAAATCAGGTACTAATTGCACTATAAACTTCCTTTGTAATAAGATAATTAGAGGTTTTAATTTCAAAATGGAACAAGAGTAACCCATATTGCACGTCGTACGAGTTAGGTGAGAACAGTAAGCGTGAGTGAATTTACAGAATTTCAAGAGAAAGCACGCATGGTCACACAAAACACAATTTGACAAATTAGTGAGAGAGTATATTATTTACAACGTAAGGTGACTAAAAGAGATCAATAAACTTCACCAACGTGTCAATTCTGACTTGTCAGTTTTATTAAGTAGAGTAATAATTAATATTTTTTTTGAAAAACTGTTTGCATTGCAGAAAGGACAAGAGCATTAATTTTAATGAGTTGGAGGTTGATAAAGGACCACACCATTATCCGCCCGCAGCAAACAGCAAATCAGAAGCGGATGCACAAAACGTTTAACACATAACAATTGCATACGGAATTTTCACGTAGCCGGTACAGCACTTGACTTGAACCGCTCAAGGGATAATAGTTCAATTTGGTTTTCATTAGCAAGTGATTTATTAAATTGGCAAGGAAGGAAACTGTGCTACACAAAAATTGCTAACCGCGAATTGAGTGATAACAATATTTTTCCCGTTGAAAGCTTTCCAATCAGACATTTATTAAATGTAATAATTCATTTGTCTGTACATGCGATATTAAGACAATTCTGAGCAGGAAAGGCACGGAGCACCATTAATTTCCTAAAAAATGTTCAATAATTTGGAATAAATATTTTGAGCATATTTCATATTCTTTACATGTGATATAGGCTGTAGAAATAAAAGTGGTTCTAACTGTCGAATGAGGATTTATAATTGGGATCAACTTGATTTTATTATTGTGTTATGTTTCGTTGTCACTTAAATAAACCATTCAATCTGAATCTGAACATTTTTAATTCTCACGATTATTGTGACCAGGTTGCATTCCATGCTTATTACTTCGTTATTATTGGGTTTCATTTCTCTGGCAGACAATGTTCTGACGGTTACCGGAAAGTCGATTTTTACCATTTGTTTTCCTCCACTAGTATGGGTGCCATTCGAAAGTCAAATAGCAAGACCCAAATGTTTGAAAAGGACAGATGCGTTGAATTCTGGGACTTGAGTGTGAATAATAATGATTGGATTCCATTATTTCTGTCTTAGTTTCCAACTAGGAACTGTAAAGATATGTACACCATCCAGAACGGTCTAGATCATAACTGCAAACAATTAATTTTTAATCCTGTCAATAACATGTGAGTACGGGTTGCACGCAATTCGCTATCCTTATTGAGAAGCCGGGCGATTCTGATTGTGTATTGAAAACATAAAAATAAATGAAAAGATCTCCCCGTACGGATTTCCGGTCAGCATTGTATAGAGTTACAGTAATTCATACAAAATATGTAACCTCAATCCAATGGTTTAGACCTGAACACAATTATTTTATGAGATCACGCGGTTTCATACATACATACTAATTACTTCTGCCGGGGTCGGTGCAAGTAAACGATAGTGAGAATATATATTAGATCTTCATATTGTACCGTGCGGCACAGGATCAGTTGTTTTAGAGTACAATATTTTTCACTCCCATCACCTTTACCAGATAACCGTCATTCACAATATGTATCCCATTCTTTTCATTAGTCACGTCATAACCGCAAGGTGCTCGAGACATCTTAATCATTAAATGTGGTCAATGCAACTACAATCACACCGGCATTACACATTTAATAAACCTTTGGGAAATTCCACATTTACAATATAAGACCTCGCAGTCCCAAAACATGTACGTATGTAAGGTTAAAGGCTTGTCAAGTTAAAAAGATGTGTATTTCATGTTTTGCCCGAACACGATTTTAGCTGGTAGAACCACTTTCACTAGTTGTTCGTCTGCGAACTTGCAGTGCATACAATGAACAATAAGTTGCACCCAGCGAATCAAATCAGACAAAAAGGTCAAATGTTTAAACGTTTTAGCCATACAAGGATATCAAGTATGTGTGAATGCACTACCCATGGGCTCTCTAATAAGAAAATGGTAGACAGCTAGAGCCAGGCTATTTAAAAGTTTTGTGCATGCCTTACGATTTTTTCAATAATAGGGTAGGCTGGGCTAATTATTCCAACTTTTGTGCCTGGGCGATTCACAGGGTCGTTATCGCGTATTATATGAAA